>PVJX010007711.1:0-69459 GCA_004027295.1 Dolichotis patagonum
TCTTTATCATAGGTGTGCTGTATCAGATGGATATCTTTATGTGAAAATACTCTTCATTCTCAGTTCTTACATGATACAAATACCAGCTTTGGGTAAACTGTAGCTCTAAATCTGAAAGTTAACAATAAGGTGTTAATAAGAATAAACTATATTCATGAGTTTGTATTGGCAGAGATTTCATAAATGAGTTACAAAAGGTACTAACTATAAAGGCTAACATACTAAGTAGAACTAAGGAGAGATAAAAGTAAACCGTAGAAGATACATAGCCTAGAATGTGGAAAAAATTCTTATAAATCAAGAAGAAAGTCATAAAACCCATGTTGAAACCAAAATTTTGTAGGCCTACAATGAAATTTGGTAGAACTTTGTCTTGTCTTTCCAACTGTAGCTTCAGTCTTCCTAGAGACAGTAGATTATTTGTTTGTTTTATGTCTGTATTTAAAAATAAATTATAGTTCTTTGTCTTTTTCAGTTTTGTTGACTTCCTATTATAGATAATAAGAAATTACTATTTAAGTGATCTAATTGTATATTCTTACGAAAATATCCACACTTCCCTGCCCTCATCCTAATTTTGTTCCCATATAGTATTTCAGTTTATTGTTAAATCAATGATTCATTGTTTTTACTATACATTTATTCATAGCTGAACCATAAAGTGCTATATTACATTTCTCCTTTTGTATAACTTTTGACTGAAGTTAATAGTTGACTTATTTCATAAATTTTGGGTGTCCATTATATTCACCCTATACTCTCCAGCAGAGGTGTGTAGCTCTCTTATTGTTTTAAAATATGAGTTATTCTGTCCTTGTCTTTTTTTAAGTCATCTACCCCACAGTCATACTTCCATTGTAATTTAGGCTAGTTATTCTTTGTTTTTCAGGAATACCTTTCTTAATGACGAGGGGATTTCTTTTTGTATCTGTCTTGGGTTTGAGCTCCTGCTCCTGGATTCCATATTTCTTTTTCTTGGTCAGATTCTCTAGTCACTTCTTGAGAAAACAGTACATTGATAATGATTATTTTGAGGTGCTGCATATTTTCCTCTACTCACTTGGTTGCTAGTTTATCTGGGAAGTAGAATTCTAGATTGAAAATCATTTCTTAAAATTTCAGAAGTATTGTTCCACTGCCTCTCATCTTCTAGTGTGACTGCTGAGTATTCTGTTGTCATTCTGATTCCTGATTCTTTGTAAGTGATCATTTCTTTTCTAGAAGCTTTTGGAATCTTATCTTTACATATGTCTGTTTAAGGTTTTTTTCTTTATTGTGATATGCCTCAGTGTTGTCTTTTTGAACCAGTGCTTTCCAGTTCTGGAAAATTGTCTGGAATTATATTTTAGTTCTTTATTTTTAAATCATCCCTGCTTCCTCCCCCAGTGACAGTCTCATTTAGATCAAGGTCTCTTGCACTAGTTTTGGAAAATTGATTCTCTAGGTTTTTTTCTTCCAATTTTTCTGTTTTTTTCCTCTTTCGGAATTTTGTATGATTTCTTCAACTTTATCTTTGAATCCATCTTTTTTCTTCCCTTTCTTCATTTGTCATATTTTCAGTTTTCAGGTGCTATTTTGGTTGTTCCTAAAATGTTTAATTATGATAAAGGTATTAATTACAGTTTTATGTTGGTATATGAAGTTTTTTTCCCTCAATACCTGGATTAACTCTAATTGGTTTCATTTTAAATGTTGTATTTTATCTCATATATATGGAGAATAAATAAGGAAGCTGCCTCTTCATTTTAGTGTGTATAGCTGAACTAATGTTTTTTATGTCCTCAGCTGTGCTATATGCACCTCAGTTTTCAGTGTTCCTGGCTCACCATTTCCAGAGAGTAAATGTCTTTTGTGTTAGTGATGTAAAGTCAGCAGCCAGTCATATCTTTTTTTGTTTTCATTTATACTTTCTCTGACTGCTTTTAAGATTTTAAACTGTTGGTCTCAGGTGTTTTGACTCTGATGTCAGTTGCTATGGCATCAATACAAATCCTAGTTGGGGAGAATCAGTGAGTTCTTAATCTTTAGATTTATGCCTTTACCAAGTTCTGGACCCCTTTTCCACTTCTCTTTTTTTGTATTGAGGATTAAACACAGAACCTTCTCACTGAGCTATATCCCTGATCCTTTTAAATTTTTATTTTGAGACTGCATCTCACCAACTCCCTAAATTGCCCATGCTGTTCTTAAATTTGTAGTTTTCCTGCCTCAGCTTCTAGAGTGCTGGGATTATGTTCTTCAGATATTTTGTTTCTGATCCCCTCCTTCTTTGACACTAACCATATATATTAGACTGCTTACTAATATCCAACAAATGCTGTTTAAAAATTTTTTTGTCTATTTTTTAAATAATTTTGTTTGGTCTAACTTTAGTACTGTCTCCATTTTGCTGTTAATGCTCATCCAGTGAGTTGTTTTGTATTTTACAGTGAAATTTGCAGGTCTAGATTTTACATCTCTCCTTTCTACAGTTTTTATTTCTCTGCTGACATTTCCAGTATGTTCTTTTATTGCAAGCATATTTTTCTTTCTCATTTTGAGCATATTTATAATAGCTGCTTTTAAAAGCTGGCTGATTCCAGTATCTGTGTTACTTTATGGTTAATCTGTTATCTTTTTTCTTGCGTGTGGGTCATATTTTCTTCTTAGAAATTTTGTTTTATCCTACACACTGTCAGTGGTACTTTACAGACACAGTGAGCTTTGGTGTTTCATCTGGAGAGTATTGATGGTGGTAGCAGTGTTTTATTTATAGGCAATTAACTTAGCTGGACTGAAATCTAAACCGTGTTTCCCTACAGGAGGCAATAGCTGACATCTCTGTTCAAATGTTTGAGCCTTGTCTCGACTGCTTAAGAGACTTTCCCACTCTTCTTACATAGATCCGTGAGCAGGTAGAGACCTAGCCAGAACCTATGTGACAAATTTTGGAGTTTTTCTTTATGGTTCTTTATCTTCCAGTATCTCCTTCCAGTATCTTCCAGTCTCTCCTTACATTCCAACTGCTGTGGCAGCCTGAAACTCAGGTTTTTCAAGACAGTAAAACTAGGTTTTTGACCCAAGTTTTAGCTGCCCTAGATAGCTAAGGACCTTCCCTCAGGCAAAAGCTGTAAAAACAGGAAACTTCACAAGTATAGTCTCTTCTTCCAAGTGTTGTCTTTTATCTAGATTGTCTACTTTTGGCTGCTGTAGTGTCTTCAGATAATCATTTTTATTTTTCTTCCCCAGAATTTATAGTTATCCATGGAAGTAGTGTTCTCGTATGAGGTATTCTGGTATTATTGGTGGTACGTGTATGTTCATTTTATTGTTTGTTTTTAAAGATAAAAACCACATGAATTTACATCAATATTTCCAATTCAAATTTAGGACTATATGGTTTTTATTTGCATCTACACCTTTTGTACTGAGAAGTGTGGCTCTTGTTCACTGCAGATGGTAGAATATTTCATTCTGATATGCTTATCAACTGGTAAATAAGACTGTTGCTTGCCTTCATTTCTTAGACTGATTAAACTCTTCCTTTTGGTTGTCAGCAACTCAGTCTCTAATAGATTTTTTAGGAAGGGCTCATGGGAGCAGTAGTTGATTGTATTCTGGTAAGTGTGTTATAAATCAGTATTATTGAATATATAAACAACTTTGCTTATATTTTTTTTCTTGAATGTCTTAAATATTTTATTTTCTTCTAGCATAAGAATTGCTTTGGAAAAATTTGTTGTTCTTAGTTGATATGAGGTATGTGTTGTGCTCTTTTAGTTAAAGTTTGAGTTTTTTAATTTTCAGAGAATGTTTCTTGCAGTTTTTCTTATTTTCTTGGTACTTTTTAAGAAA
Organism: Dolichotis patagonum; assembly: GCA_004027295.1. NCBI lineage: Eukaryota > Metazoa > Chordata > Mammalia > Rodentia > Caviidae > Dolichotis > Dolichotis patagonum. Next base: position 3,835 of record PVJX010007711.1, read on the forward strand.
ACCTGTTATCTATATATTAAATCAGTTTCATCAGTTATTTTCTCTTAAATCCTTTTGATTCCAAAAAGTTCTTTTTACCTTTTGATTCTCTTAAGCCATTTTCTGCTATATATATTGGTTTTTGTGTTTATTTAGTTTATTCTTCACTTCTGATAATCCTTTTTATTTTGAATGCTTTTTTGAGTTCTACCTTAATTCTGAATTTTTGGGTTTTTTTGTTTTGTTTTGTTTTTAATCAGTACTGGGGATCGAACTCATGACCACATGCTTGCAAGGCAGGTGCTTATGCCGCTGAGCTAAATCCCCAGCCCTTAATTCCAAATTTTTTGAAATCTGATTTATGTTCTTTCTTTCCTTGAATCATTATTGTAATGTCTTTCAGTAACATTTGAAGTAATAGGTTACATTTTTCATCTATTTTGTGGTAATGCTTTTATTATTAAGATATTACTCTGTAGGGCTGGGGATTTAGCTCAGTGGCTTAAGCGCCTGCCTGGCAAGCGTGAGGTCATGAGTTCGATCCCCGGTACCAAAAAAAAAGATATTACTCTGTAATTTATTCTTTTTCTATAATAACTTTATGTAACTCACCTTCATCATTTTCTGTTGCTTGGATGTCTCATATACTTAAGAGATAGTTTCGGGGATGACATTTATCAACTCCCTCTGCTGCTTTGTGGGGGGTCACTTCAGCCAGAATAATAGCAAGGTGTCATTTGCTTTCTGAGGTTTCTAGGCCTGTTTCCTTCTTTGCTTTTCTCTGAACTTCTAGTTGCAGTGGTTTCTCCCTTTTATGAAAAGGTCCATTTCAAGAAGTCTTAGGGGGTAGACTATTCTAACATTTTAAATTTAACTGTGGACTCCTTGTACTTAGTCACTATTTGAAGGGGCAAAAACTTACCAAATACAGTTTCTATGTTCAAATTGACTGCTGGTTTTGGTGAGTACTATGGGGAGTATCTTGTACTCAGTTCTGGCAGATGTCCTGTTTCTTTCTACTTCTTTCCAGTGCAGATAATGATACTGTGTAGGACTTGTGGTTGTTGGTGATTTGTCCCCATCTGCTGCTTTTTTAAGGGGGGAATTTGTGGAGATTCTGTCACCTAGTTTTGTTGTTAATACTATCCGTGGGGCTTTGATTTACTATTTATATTTTACAGTTGTTTTCAAGTTTGACAGACTTGTCCTATTTAGGTTTTCACTTTGCAGATTCTCCTTGAATTTTAAATCATTTCAAGAGTTATCCTGTGTTACAAATAGCCTTTACAGATAGAGCTCAACATTGTACTGGACATGTATGCAATTGCTTAGAATCAGTTTGGAAATTCATCTAAGGTGGTTTGGGCCAACTTGCAACTTGTTTGTAGTAGGATTGCTGTTAGATAGGATTTTTATTACTGTTAATAGTAGGCAGCTGTTCTTACAAAGAGAAGGGAAATCTGAGGATATCAGCTAGCCTGTGTGAAGTTAATTCATGTATCATTTTTGGCATATGTGCATTCCTAGAAGACATTGTCCCAATAAATGGACAGCACAGAAGTGTCCACAAAACAACAATATTACAGGAGTGTATTGGACAAAAACATTGGTATTCAACAGAATGGTAGTTTCTGTTTTTTACAGTTCAAAAATACTCTCAAGGAAATGGGGTAAACTCATAAGCAGAGCGTTGATTAGGATAATAAGAGTTTCTTTAAAGATGAAGTCAATACAAACAAAAAATGAATATGAATTTATTAATATGAAGATAGAGAAAAGGATATGTAGACGTTAGGATGACATTTGGTAATTGTCCTATCTACAAATAATTCTGTTGGCCAAGTAATAGAGTTTTATATTAGTTATTTTACTGATTTTGTTATCCAACAGTAGCTCATTTCCTTTACTTTTGTTCTTTACTGATACACAATGATTACATTCCTTGTGAGGAGTTGGTACGTGTACCAGCTTAATTCCTTTTTTCATTCCCTTCCCCATCCTTGCTCCATCTCTTGATTGCATTTCTATTTGAAAAAGATGTATCTCCCTACATCCTACCATCTTTTATTTAGCTCTTTATATTTAAGCTTATGTGTCTGATTTCTTTTGCTTAATATTATTGCCTGAAGGTGCATCCATTTTCCTACACAGGACTGAAATTTATCCTTTGTAGCAGAGCAATACCCCATGTGTGTAAATACTTCATTATCCATTCATCTATTGATAGGTCACTTCCAAGATTTAGCTATTATGAATTGTGGTGCTGTAAACATGCCTGTGCATGTTATCACTGTAATACAACATCTTTAACTCTTTGGGGAAGATACCTAGAAAGGAAATGGCTGGGTTGAATGGAATTTCTAGTTTAGGTATTTGAGGAATCTCCATACTGATTTCCGTAGTGGTTGTACTTACTTATATTCCTACCAACAATGTAAAAGGGTTTCTTTCCCACCCCACAGCATCACCAGCATGATACTATTTGATTTCTTGATAATAGTCATTCTTTCTGTGATAAAATAGAATCTCATTGTTTTAATTTACATTTCTCAAATGGTCAGCAATGCTCAATGCTTCTTCATGTACTTTATGAGAAGTATCTGTTCATTTTGATTGCCTGTTCGTTGACTGGATCTTTTATCTGGGGGTGTGTAGTTCTTTCTGAGTTCTGTAATAGTCTAGATACTACTCTCTCTAAGCAATATCTGGTAAAAGCTTTTTCCCATTCTGTAAGTTGTCTACTTACTCTATTGGTTGTTTTGTTTTGTTTTTTGGGGGGGGTTGCTATGCAAAAGTATTTAAATTTGCTGTGGTCCCATTTGTTGATCCATGGTACTATTCCCTGTGCACCTGGGGTTCTGTTCAGAAAGTCCTTGCCTGCACCTATGACTTGAAGAATTTTACTTTTTTTTCAGCAGGTTGTGTTTCTGCTCTAATATTTAGATTTTTGACCCATGTTGATTTTAGTTCAGTACCTGGTGAGAGATACAGGTCTAGATTTAATCTTTTGCATGAGGTTAGTCAGTTTTCCTACCACCATTTCTTGAAGAGCCTATCTTTCCTCTAATGTATGTTTTTGGCCTCACTGTCAAAAATAGTCATTGAAGATAACTATTAACATGCTAAAATCTAATCTTGCATTTTAAGTTTGTGGATAATGCGATATGCAAGTTTTTAGTTCAGTCAAGTTGTTTTATTAATAAAAAAATAAGATTTTTCATGTAAAAAAAATTGAATGTGATTGGTGTTGTTTCTCCATCCTCTGCTGTATTAAAATTATCTACATAACCTATTTTCATGCCAGTACTGTTTTTATAACTAGCTTTTTACTATAACCTGAAATTCAGGATTGTTATGCCTCCTCCTTTGCTGTTATTCAGGATTGCTTCTGCTCTTCTAGATCTCTTCTGGTTCCTATGAATTTTAGAATTATTTTCTCCAGTTCTGTGAAGAATATTATTGTGAAGAATATAAATTGTATATCAATTTTGGAAGTATAGCTATATTGGTTCTGCCTATCCATTACAAAGGGAACAGGGGATATCTTTCTATCTTCTGATGTCCTCTTCAATCTTTTTTTAAGAGTACTGCAGTTTTTGTTGTAGTGGTGTTTTACTCCCTTAGGTTACTCTCTTGGTATTTAATTTTTCTGGTGTTATTGATATTTTTTTCCTAATTTCTTTCTCATTGTTTAATATTGAAGTACAAGAATGCTATTGATTTCTGTGTGTTTGTGTCCTGCTGCATTGCTGAATTCAATTATTTTAGGAGTATTCTGGTGGAATTTTTTGAGTCTTCTATATAGACAATCATGTCATCTGCAAATAGGAAGGGACTTCTTTTCTTATACCTATTTCTGTTATTTCTTTTTCACTCCTAATTGCTCTTGCTAGTGTTTTGAGTACTGTGTTAAACAGAAGTGGTGATAGTGAACATCCTTGTCTTATTCTGATTTTAGAGGAAAAACATTCAGTTTTTTCCCATTTAATATAATGATGCTGGCAGTAGGATTGTTATAAATGTTTTTCATCAGAGTACCATAAGGTCTCTCTATATTTATTTTCTTCAGTGTTTTTTTTTTTTTTATCATGAATGAATGTTGAATTTTGGTCAAAGGTTTTTTCTGTGACTATTCAGATGATCATGTGATTTTTGTACTTCTGTTTATGTGATGTATTATATTTATTGATTGAGTATTCTGAACTGAAGCCTTCTTAGTCATAACGTATGCTCTTTTTGATGTTTTGTTGTATTCTGTTTGTCTGTGTTTTCTTGAGAATTTTTGCATCTATAGTCTAGTGAAAAGATTGGTCTATAGTTTCTTTTTTGGTTGGATTCTTATTGGTTTTGGAATCAGGGTAATGTTAGCTTCCAGGAATGACTCTGACAGTATACTTTCCCTTTCAGTTTCATTAAAGAGCTGAAGAGTATTGGTGTTAGATTATTCCTGGAGTTCTTGTGTAGTTTAGCAGGCCTGGAATTTTGTTGGTTTGTAGGCTTTTTGTTGTTGTTGTTGTTTTGTTTCGCTTTAATTACTGCTTCAATTTCATTGCCTTTTACTGAATTGTTCAAAGTTTTATATCTTCTATGTTCAGTTTGGTAATTCATATGTATCTGGCAATCTATCCGTTTCTTTTCAATTCATTTTGTTGGGATACAGGTTTGCAAAGTAGTGTTTAATCTTCTGGATTTCAGCTGTATCCCTTGTGATTTAATCTTTTGTTTGTTTCTAATTGCATTGATTTGAGTCTTTTAGGTTTGACTCTTGTTTATTTTGAAAACTCTGCTCTTTGATTAAAGAATTTTTTGTATTTTTTAGTGTCAATCTCATTGACTTCTGCTCTGTTCTTAATTTCCTTTTTTGTGCTAGTTTTGGATATGGATCCTTGTTTTTCTAGGACTTTGAGGTGCATCATTAGATTATTTAGGCTTACTCTATTTTGGGGGGTGTGTGCATTCACAGCTATAAATTTACCTTTTAGGATTGTTTTCAGTGTTTCCCAAAAGTTCTGGTATGTTGTACTGGCATCATTGTTTAGTTCTAGAAACTCTTTTTATCTTTGATTTCCTCTATAATTCATTAATTGTTAAAAAGCATTCTGTTTCATTTCTATGTGGTTGTGTAGTTTCTGTATTTTCTTTTACCATTGATTTCTAGTTTCATTGTGCTGTTATCTGAAAATATGGTATAATTTTGATTCTCGTGCATTTTGTTAAGCATGTTTTAATTGACTAGTATGTGGTGGTCTGCTCTGGAGAAAGCTCCATATACTGCTAAAAAGAATGTGTATTCTGTTGTTTGGTGGAATCCTGTAGGTATCTATTAAGTCCATTTGTTTAAAGGTTTTGTTTAACTCTGTTTACTTGCAAATGTCTAGTTGATCTGTCTGTGACTGTGTGATATTGAGATGGTCCAGCACGCTAATTGTGTTTATGTTTATTGATCTTTAATGCCCATTATTGCTTGTTTTATAAAGTTGAGTATGGCATTGTTTGGTGCACACATATTAATAATGATTAGTTTTTCCTGTTAAATTGTGCCCTTAACCAGTATGTTAATAGTTACCAATATTTGCCTCTTCTGATCAGTTTTGTCTTGAAGCCACTTTGTTTGAAAATAGGATAACTACACCTGCTTTTTTTTCTCAGTTCTCATTGCATGAAATATTCTTTTCCATCCTTTGATTTTTAGTTTATGAATTTCTTTTTGGACTAAATGTATTTCTTGTATACAGCATATGGTTGGATTTTGTTTCTTAATTCATCCTATCAATCTGTCTTTTGATTAGGGAATTGGGACCATTTTCATTGAGTTGTTACTGATAGGTATTGATTTATTCCTATCAATTGCATTACTTCCGCTGTGTTGTTGATTTACTTTCTTTCCCTCTACTTAACTGCTCACCCTGCAATTCATTCTATTAGACCTTTTGTCATTGTTAGTGTCATTGTCTGTTTTTAGGATATCCATGAACTTTTTTTTGGCATGTGGGGTTTATGGTCATGAATTTCTTTTAGTGCCATGTACCAACACAGTTCTCAAAGTTTCCAAAGGGATGGACAGTGAGAGGATGGGAAAATAAAGAAAAGACAAAAGCTGGGGTCAGGTGGAGCCCTGTGTCCTGATGGGAGAAAAGGAACTGCTCAACCACTGCAGCCCCTTTATTTATACACTGAGGAAGATGATGTCAGTTTCAACCCCTCTGCCTAGCAACCTGTTTTCCTGGCTGAATATCTTGCCTTTTCTGAGCTGGAACAACTTGTTTCACTGAGTGGCTCACTTTGGGCTCTTGGTGTTCTCAGGGCTGGCCTTGCTTTAGCCCCACACATGTAACTGATCTCCAGCTTCAGCCGCTCCCTACATTTTCAGTGTTACCATAGAAATGACTTATTTCTCCATCAGTTTTGAAAGACAGTTTCACATACATACCAGTCTGGGTTGAAAGTTGTTTTCTTTTAGAGTTTGAAGCACTTTACTCCAAGCTTCCCTGGCCTTTATGGTTTCTGTTGAGAAGTCACATGGAATCCTAATGGATTTACCTTTAGAAGTGAGTGCAGCATTTTTCTCTAGCAACTTTTAAGATTCTGTTGTGTGTTACGATTCTGAGATTTTGCATATGATGTGTTGCAGGGAGGTTCTTTTCTAATTGTGACTATTTAGGGTTCTATATGACTAAATGACTGTATTTATATTTTTGTCCTATATTTGTAAAGTTTCCTACTCAGTAAAGAGGTTTTATTGTACTTTGTACTCTTCTGATTTTTAAGTAATTCCCAGAGTAGTCTTCTTGGCATCATGTAGCAGCTGTCAGATACATTTTTTACGTTCTCTTGTTGCTTTTATGGTGTGTCTCATTAATTGGTCACCAAAAACATCCTTGTCTTCTAATTCTGACACTATACTCACATTGATTACTTCTGCTGCCCATAATTTGACAGAATTTTTTATTTTATTTTTTGTCCTTTTGAGACAGGCTCTTGCTATGCAGTTCAGATTGACCTGACCTTGAGCTCACTTTGTAGCCCAGGCTGGTCTCAAACTTGCAACGATCCATCTCCTGCCTCAGCCTCCGGAGTACTGGGATTACAGGCATGCGCCATCATGCCAGATAATTTGACAAATTTTTAATTTCTTGAATTTTTGTAGTATCTTTTTATGGACTGAAATTCTTTTCTATGTTAGTAAGTCATGTTTTGTATCATTTTGTTTAGCTCAACAAGCATTTTATTAGTATCTTCTTTAGGCTTACTGATTGTTTTAATAAGTCCATTTTCTGTTTAGCTGTATCTTTGCTGAGTTTGTCAAGTGCGTTATTGATCTGGTGTGTTATCTCCTCTGATATCTTATTCTTTCTGATGATTTGGATGTGTGGCTTTTAATTTCCTCTCGTTCAGTGACCATAGATCATCTTTGGAGGAGATGGGGAGTTTTTGGAGGCATTTTGTTGTCATATCTTCTCATATTTCTGTATGTGTTTGTTTATTGTGCTGAGGCTTGCAGGTTGATTATAGTGGGCAGGTTTATTGCTGATATGGAGACTTTTCAGGTAATGTCTGCTTTTCAGCAATGCACTCTGGGCGTGGTTAACTGTTGGCCTTTGTCTCTGTCCCAGAATCCTGCCATCTCTATGTATCTGGGAGAGAAGGCTGCAGTATATTTGACTCATCTAGTTCTCTGGGAATGGGCCACAGTTAATGACACAAAGGCAATCTAGATATTGGCATCCAGAGACAACCCATTAATAGTAACAACTATGTTACCTTGGCTGTGGTAATAAAATTGGTAAAAATAATATCATCAAATATAAACTGGATATTTATGTATCCTGAACCAGTAATGTTCCACCCTAACCATTGAAAAGAGAGCTCTAATTACAGGATAAACACTAAGACAAACCAAATGTTGACCCACAGTAAATACCTATGAAATGGAACAACTTTACCTCCACTAACAGTCCAACAAAATTTAACATTAATAGCATAGAGTTAGCTAGCTATCTAAAGACTCATAAAGCGTAATAGGTGTACTAGTTAAGGTAGATGGATGTGGAACCAGAGAGTAAAAAAATTAAAATTTGAAAAGTTAATATGTTCTAGTCAACTTGAGCCACTGGTGATAAATACATGACTGTCCCATTATATGATTTGAACCACTGCTGGTAGAAACAGATCTAATCACTTTTATTAGTCTTTTTACTAATAAAAATAATTCAGAGCTGCCCGACAGCAAGACATACAGGGTTGCCCCACAGCAAGACATACAAATGATGGCCCCATGATGAACATGTTAATGAAAGATGAGAAGTGAAAAGTGAGATAGAATCCTATTAAGGAGTAAGAGGAATTAGTATTAGAAAACATTTACAGAAAAGAACAAACAAGAAAAAGAAGAAAAAAAGAAAAACAGCAAAATGTAGGCAGTAAAAGAAACAAAAAGGAATTTTAAAAATGTTAAAAAGAAAAAAAAGAGAAAATAGAATTAAAAGGGAGAAGCCCTGTGTCCTGATGGGAGAAAAGGAACTGCTCAACCAGTCCCTCAAACAAAAAAACAAAAAAACAAAAAAAAGAAGGAAAGAGGAAAAATAATACTTTTTTTTTTTTTTTTGGTCTTTTTGAAGCAGGCTCTCACTATGCAGTTTAGTCTGGCCTTGAGCTCACTTTGTTACTCAGGCTGGTCTCAAACTCTCAGTGATCTTCCTGCCTCAGCCTCCCAAGTGCTGGGATTATAGATTTTTTTTTTAAAAAAAGATTAAATTGAAAGAATTCCTCTGTATTTTTGAATTAGTGGTTTCTTCCCAGGATCTGCAAACAAAAGTCCAGCAAGTAACAATTCTCTCTGCCTAACATTAGGGCCTATGGTTTTGCAAGGTGCCTTCCCTGTATCAGAAGTGCCTCCATTCACCCCATACTGAGGCCAATCCATGCTCCCAGTGTAGATGGGAAAAGAATCAGTCCTCTGGTCTTTGCTGCATATAGGCTACAGGGCAGGAGTTCAAGCGGACTCTTGGCTTAATGTTAGCACTTACCATGTCTGGTTTCTCACTACACATGACAGGCCCCATATGTTTCTTGGCCTGAGGTTCAGCTTCTTGGGGAGTCTGTATCAACCCTCACCCTCTCCATGGTAATTTCCTATGGTTATCTCTCCTCTAATACTTTGAGAGGGAATCCTTGAAGCTGGTAGCCAGATCTATACAGTACTTTCTTCCTGGGTCTGCTAGTCCTCTGGGGGTTACCTTCCCTCCCTGTGCATAGGCTTTGTGTAGGATAAGGCCTGTCAATTAATCTAGGCCTCTGCTGTTGCATGCCAAGGGAAAGCAAAATGTAGAGCTGGCCGGAGTTGGTGGATAGTTGTGACTGGGCCATGGGTTGCTGCATCATCCTAATATGTTAGCAGCTTGCTGAATCTTTGCGGGCTCTATCCCTGGGCGTTGGCTTTGTCTGTGATCAGGTGGGTTGACTGGTTGATGTCTGTTCTGCCCTGTGTAATGAGAATCAAAACATAGAGCCACCTTGGAGTTTGCAGGTGGCCATGTCCAGTACACAAAATCTATAGGCATGGAGTTGGGTGGAGGTCAGTGGTGCAGCTGTCTCAGGTCAGCAGGGGATGTGTCTCCATCTGGTTTTTGGGAGAGCACAACCCTGTCCAGTCTGCTGGGAGTGTGGCTCCCTCAATTACTGTGCTTTAGGAGTGATTTTAAGAAAAATCAGCTGAAGTCAGACATCACTGCACATTGAAGGCTGAGACACAAGGATTACAAATTGGTGATTTAGAGTGTCAAAATGAAAAAAACTAAAAGAGAGCTGCTGAGAATATAGCTAAGTGCCAAGGCCTTGAGTTCAATGCTCAGTACCCCTAAACCCCAAGTCAGCTGTTCCCGAAACAGCAGAACTTTACTGACTTGATAAAGCTTTCTAAGATATTTCTAGTGTTAAGTACTTGATATTTCTTATTTTTACTTTACTTGGCTTTCTTGATTAAAAGGGGTCATACTTTATTTTCCTTTATTAAGATAAACTATACTTCGTAAAATGTTTGTTTTAAATTACTCCTAATTCTTACTTTTTAATAAATCTTTAACAGGCCTCAACAAATAATGAAAGCTCTAATCACAGTTTTGGAAGTTTGGGATCTTTAAGTGACAAAGAATCAGAGGTAAGTAATTTCATTTTAGATATGATACTAGTACAGTAAATGCTGGAATCATCTTTTTAATTTGAGGCCCTCTGTTCTCCAGTAATGGTGCTAATGGTTAATGATTTTAAAGTTTCTTGTAAAAGCATTTTGTTCTGTCTTATGAAGCATAGTATTCAGATTGTAAGACTGTATTGGCATTAGAAAGAAAGTATAATTTCTCTGGTTTTGTAGAGAAACATGTACTACATTAGTGTTGCATACATACTTTAATAGAAAACAGTTATTAGCCATTTATAATTCTGTAAAATAAAGGTGGTTCTTTGAGATACATTTCAGTTTCTGTTACTACTTTTCTACTTCTTTCCTTAATTTGATCTTAAATAAGGATTTCTGTACTTTCTTAGATACAGATATATGTTTTTTTCTTCTCTTTATAATTGTATGCATTCATGCTGCTGATTCTCACTTTGCATATTTATAAAAATCTGCCAGATCTTTTCCCCACCCACCCACTTACTGACCCCACCAAAAAGTGCATGGTAGACATTTGGATCCATGGTGTATGGTTCATTTGATGTATGGTATACTTAATGGTATCTTTTAAAAATGGATAAACCAGAATTTCTTTAGGTTTTAGCATTAATTTGTTGATGCTATAACTTTACTTTTTGTGGATATAAACTTTTCGCTGATTTTATACAGTTGTCATTAATTTTTCATATTTATGTGTATGTGTGTTTGTGTGTGTGTTTTCTTTGTCAGTATTAGCTTATTTCTTTTTGAACCATTTGAGTCTTTTTGCTATTTGAGTTAGACTAGATATATCATCTTGATAGTACCAGTAGGACATTAGCGCTCAGTAACTCTCTTGGGCATTTGGTTTTAGCATTCAGAAAAGGAAGATGTAAGATGACATCTTTTTAGTTCTTTGTTACTGAAAGCATCTAGGGATCTCTAGGTGAATAGTGCTACACAGGCATCCTGACCCTCTAACGGAGTGTGGCAGAGGGTTCTCACTCATCAGGCTTTCCCTTCCACAGAGACAACTGGCAGGCAGCTGAAAGGACCGTGCAAGTGACGGGACTTTATCTGCAGTAGGTTCCCTTGAGGTAAGCGTTAGTAGCCTGTGGAACACCAGCTTATGGCAGTTTAGTTTTTTTGTTTTTTATTTTTATTTTTTCAAATTAGTACTTTTAGATACTAGGTCCTTTAAAATGGTAGGTTTAGCTCTAGTCAAAGTAGTTTTTAAACTTTGTCAAGAATGTTTTTACAAAAAAAAAAAAAGTTTTTACCTTACATTTTCTAGATTTTGGAATATTTCTTGATATTTCATAGAGAAGTATAATTGGTAATCTTACATATTTTTCATAGTCTTTTTGTGTTTTGAAGGACAATAAAATAATTTTAAATAGTTTCTGGTCACCCAATACGGTAATTTTTGATAGATTTTTTTTTAAATAGCAAGATATAGTAAAATACCACCTCTCAGTTATGTCTTCTATGTTCCTTGTAGGTATCTGTAGTCCAATATAAGTTATAGATTCAGAATTTGGATTCATATAGGGGAATTAGTCTATAAAAGAATTCCCCTTGCTTGCATTTTTAGGTAAACTGTTGGTGTTTTGTTTTTGTTTCAAAAGATATATCAATCTGCAGTATAACACAATTTGGTTAACCATTAGATATACATAGAAGTTTGAGGCAGCAGTAGAAAATCTTGAAGAAACTTTTGTCTTTTGCTGTCCTGTATTCTGTATCTGGAATTTTTACAAATTAATAGGTAAACTTAGTGGCACAATAGTTTTAAAATTACTATGGTTTGTGTATTTTCTTTAATATTCAAAGAAGTGACTTTTTTGTTATTATTACTATTTTGATCTATCTTTCCATGTAAGAAGTTATAACAAATCCCAGGTTTTAGCTATGTGAGAGGTAGCTTCATTAATAAATTCCACTGAGATAAAGTTTCATACATATGAAATTACAGATATTTATGGGTCATTAACTAAAGCAGTTGGGAGTAAACTGTTGAAAAAAGTATTCCTTTTTTCCCTGATACATGTAAGGGTAAAGCATATATAATACTTAACTAATTTTGATATATCACTTACTCTTTTGGTAATCCATTTCCTAGTTTACTAGGTGTTTTAAACAATAGTGTTTGTTAGTTTTTTAAATTTTATTTTATGGACAATTACTATAGCAAATAATAAGAGACTCACAATAATTATTATATTATATATTGTTATCTTCAAAATACTTGGTGCAAGATATAAGTCGGACAGATTCTTATGAAAAAGAAACAGGTAACATAAACTTTCTTTTCAACAAAATTAAGATAAACTATTTAGTTTTTGCTTTTGTTAGTAAATAGTACCAGAATGTCTGTTTATTTTCTTTTAATGAGCTGCTCCCTACCACTCACCCAAATCTCACCCTCAGTTCTTTTGGTTCTTCTTCCTGGTGTTTATTTTCATATTCCAAGATAAATAATATTTATACTTTATTATGATTCATCATTTGAACATTATCTGTTGACTCTTTCTTAGGATTTCATATGATTTTAATTCATTAAGGTTCATTTTGTCCATGTTTCCTTCTACCAGTACTGTGATTCAGATACCCGGGATCATCCTATTTTCTTTTTTTTTCTTAATATTAAAACTAAAAAGCATCTGACAGTCACTGTTAGGTCAATGGAATCTACTCATTTTGTATATAAATTGCTTTGTTATATATGAATTTGACTCATTCTAAGTATAGAATTGTAGAGTGAAAAGGTTCAAGACATTGTTGGTTTTATTTTGTTTTATATTACTTTAGGTCTTGTAGAGCAAGTTCCAGAAATTCACTATTGCTTGCAGTACTCATTTATTGCGTATCTGTTATGTTCTAATCTCTGCATTTAAGCACAGACTATAAATATGAGTAGGATGCAATTTCTGCCTTCAGATGAGATTAGTGGCTAGTGGGGCAGACAGAAATTTAGACATTTTATTTCATGGACAGTGCGGGCTGTACAGTGATACAGACAGGTACAGGGGAGTGTGGGAGCAAGGAGTAAGCAGCTCCCACTTTCATCTGCCTGCTGGGGAAGGTAGGCAAAGATGTCTCTTTGCCTTCAAAAAAGAGATAGTAGTTGTGCTGTTAGGAAAGCCTGTAATTCATCCCAGGAAACAAGGGCAAAGTATAAGAATGCAATAGGACTAGAATATTGTTTGCTTTTGTATGGAAACCTAGAAAGTAGTTTGATTATAGACCTAGGACAGTGATCTTTGGCCCCTAATACACTTTGGATTATAAGAGAAGCTTTACAAAAGACTAAGCTGCCTAGATAAGTGTATGGCTTGAAAACTGTTATAATGCAGGAATGGTGAAAGATAGAATGCTTTAAGGTTTTGAAGGTCTTTATTTCATGGTAAGGAATTTGGACTTTAAATAATGGAGAGCCATTAAAGCATGGAAAACAAAAGACAAAATTTGTAAACAGCTCCCATTGGTAGCAGTGTAGAGGATAGGATTTGAAGGAGGTAAAATTTGAGTTAGGAAGGTCGCTTTGGGAAGGGATATCTACTTTGTAGAAATGAAGACTTAGGAGGCTTTGGCATAGACAGAACCTTTTTTTTTTTTTTTTTGGTACGAGGAATCAAACTCAGAACCTTGCACTTGGCAGGCAGGCACTGGACTGCTGAGCTATATCCCTGGCCCAGAATCTTGATTGTCAAGGGAAAAAAAAGTCTCCAGAGTTGAACAGACTTGGCAATAGTATATTCATAAAAGAAAAGGTTGTGGAGGGCTATGGCAGAGACGAAGGAAGTCTTGAAGAAAGAACAAAAGGTAGAAGCAAAACTAAACTAAATGTCTTAATCATAGACAGGACTAGGACCATTCTTTACCTGAATTAAGGGTGGGTAGATAGACTTGCTTTTCTGATAACCCTTTTTCCTACTTCATAATATGTTTCTGTATTAAAAGGAAAGAAGTGTGAGTGAATTGTCAATTTGAGGAGTGACTAAACTTTATCGGAATGAAAAAGAAGGGGTTTTCCAGGGCTATACATTTCCTTACTTAAATGTTTTTAGAATACTACATAAAAGAGTTAGAAATAGAATTGCATGCCTTATCTGCAGCCTTATTTTATGAGGATGAAAGAAACCCATGTTTCTTGATTACCAGTGTTTTCTGTCTTAAAACCTGCCTTGAGTTCCTCTTTGTAGGTTTTTAAAAATTTATCTTTTATTTGTATTTGTTTACAGTATGTAATGATTACATTAATGATAGGGATTTGGTACCTGTACGTAACACATCTTAATCCTTTTTATGTGCTGTTATTTTTTCACAGGACTCTTCCCTGTATAAACACAGTGACTTCCTTTCTCTACTTTACGTAAATTCTACACAATTGCTGTCTTTAGCTAAACCTATGCAGATAAATTTTGTATCTTCTAGCTCATTTCAAGTTTATAATGATTATTAATATCATAGCCATTCCTTTCCTTAGTTCTACTTTTGATGTTCTACCTTATTTATTATTGAGGTTGAAATATCTGTGACAGTGTAAGTATCATTGAGTTATATTATCTTTAATAATTAATGTTGGAGAAGCACAGTTTATGCATATGTGCTTACATACAATATACTTCATAATATTTATTGTCTGTAAAGTAGACATGGGCATCAAGTTATTCTGTTTTGTCTCAATTTGATCTTTAGTGTTCTTCTTTTATAATGCTTTTCTATATAACCTGAATTAGAGTTGATCAATATATATTTTTTAACTTATTTTCTTTAAAACCAAAGATAGTTTTTTTTCTTCTTCTCTCTCTATTCTTGGGTAAATCTCAACCCTTTATCAACTTCAATTACTGTTCATTACTGTCTAAATATATTCCAAGATTTCTGCATTATTTAGCATTAAGATTATTGCATAAAACCAGGGCAGTTGTCACATTTTGCTGAGCGTTCCCTGTTTTTAGCTTGCTTTGTATACATTCCCACCTCTACTGTTCTTTTCCTTTCTCGTTGCTGCTATTCTTCTTCCTCCTCCTTCTCTTTCTCCTCCTCCAAGTTGTTTTGTGGGGAGGAGGTGAAATGGGGTCTTGTTAAGTATCCACACTGGCCTACAACTCACACTCCTGCCTCAGCCACCTGAATAGCTAGGATTACGGATGGGTGCCACCACATCCAGCTTCTACTTTCTGACATTTCTTTGTTCTATTAGTAGTGTTAGCTTGAATGTTCCCTTACTGAACACTTAAGTACACTGGATTGATTGGAAGTAATGATTCTGTTTGAAAATAGAGATAGTACTAGCCTTAAGCTTTAGGTTTTAGATTTATTTATTTAATTTTTTTTTTGTCTACATATGTGTGTGATAACTTGACAAAACAATCTTCATTATTTGATCTTTAGTATTCTTCTTTTATAATACTTCTATATAACCTGAATTAGAGTTGATCAATATTTTCTCTAATATCAAAGATAGTTTTTCTTCTTCTCCCTTTGTTCTTGGGTAAGTCTCAACCCTTTATCAACTTCAATTACTGTTCATTACTGTCTAAATATATTCCAGTTAGAAAGAGAACTGAAACATGAATTTAGTGATGAATAGATTGAGTATACATTTTTATACCTGTTTTCCCCCAAAACTTTATCTTAATTTTGATTGTATTTTTAAAAAATCTTTTCAGTTTCTTAAGATGTTATCTCTTTACTATCCAGTTAGGGTTATACTCTCTTCAAATGAAATTAGAGTATCTGAATCCTAAATGATGTTGAGTAGACAAGGTTCACAGCAAAGGATGTGAGTCTTTCATGCTTGAGTATATATTACTCAGCAAATAAGCTTTAAAAGCAAAGCTAAAGAAAGGAAAAGGCTGATACTTATGCTATGCAAATGACTAGAAAAATGGTAAATAAATCCATTTCATGAATATTAAGAACTTAGTTTGCTTTCTTAACAGGCGAACGTACATATAAATGACTTAAATGATAGCATAAGTCAGGGTGTGAGGATGGCAGGTAAGGCAGATATTAACCATTGAGATTGAGGGTAATTGTTTTAGTTTTATATTTCTTTTGGTTACTGATGTAGTTGATTGGAGATACTTTACAGAGAGTGAAAATCGCTCAAGAATTAAAATGTTGTGAATTGACACACTAAGTTAACCTGTAAGACAGCCAACATTTTAATTGGATGGTTACTTAGTTTTGTCTTATGTGCTCTATTATCTTTAATATTCATTCTATAAATAATAGACAATACAGCAGAAAAGGTAGGCTACACCAGAATTGCTGGTGTGTTGATTTGGTTTATGTGAATGGCAAGAAAGTTCTCTTACCTGATTTTAGGATTTCATGATATTGCATACATAAACTAATCTAATTATTTAAGTCAGTAGTATAACACATCTTTTAGGGATCAAAAATTCAAGCAAGCATTTCCAGATACTAGTCACAGGTACATATGAGCTAAACCCATCCTTGAGTTAGAATGTACATATGATGGATTTGATCAAAATATAAATAGGATGTAAAGCAACAAGAAAATTTTCACAGCAGTTTTTTTTGGGGGGAGGGGGGTTCTTCTTGAAATAGTCTCAGTATGCTGTTCAGGCTGGCCTTGAGCTCACTATGTAGCCCAGGCTGGTCTTGAACTTGCAATGAGCTACCACACCCGACCAGAATTTTTCTCATATACATTATTGTAAAACCTAGTTTTTAAAGTAAATAGTTGGAAAACATAGATTATCTTTTACTTTAGACATTCTTGAACATCTATTTTACATTGACTCTTTGTAAGGATCCAAATTTTCCTTTCTAGTTCAATGCCATTTTGATATGTATTATTAAAGTAACAAAGACATCTCCCTGGCATTGTCTTATCTTAGCCTAAAGTAAATTTTACCTAGAAAAGTGAGTAAAAATTGAACATTGTTTTTACCCGCTGTAGGTAAGATTTGTCATGCCATTTGTCTAAATAATAATAAACTTAAATTTGATGTCTGAGAAGCATTGAGTTCTATTTTTGAAATCAATATAGGCTTAATGAATTTATCAGAAAAAAATTCATTCTGGTAAATTTGAAGATCAAATATTTCATTAAAGATGCTTAATATAGGCTTCTTTCTCTGTTAAAGTATTTCCTTGTTTAACCGAAAGAAATTGCATATATGTTTGTTTTTGTTTGTGGGTGGTTTTTTATTTTTGGTACTGGGGATCAAACTCACTATGTCATGCTCACCACGCAAGCACTTGAACCACTGAGCTAAATCCTCAGTATCTTTGTTGATTATAGTAATTTTCTTAGAGACGATTCCTAACTTTGTTTTTATCTGTTTAATGAGGCCTGATGAACTTGAGTTACCACAGAATGAAGAGTACACCGTTGTATTCACTTGCTGTTTTCATTGATGTAATGTCATTTTACATACTGTAACCATTTTCGATAATAAATTTATGTTGATGATTTTAAATATTCCTCTAGTGTGAGGACTACATAGGAATAGTTCACATTATGTCTCCTATTTTGTGACAAGGTCACAATTTTTGTTTTCCTTCTTTTTGCTTTTTTTGTTTAGGTAGGGTCTCATTATGTAGCCAGGCTGGTGTTAAAGAAAAATATTTATTTTGCTTTAACATAAGCCAAGAAGCCACATGACTAGGGATAAAAACTGTTTGATAATCATTTACCAAGTTCCAAAGCAAATTGTAGCATTAATTGTATCACTATGACTTTCTAAGTACTTTTTTTGCTGCTGCTGCTGCTGCTGCTGCTGCTGCTGCTGCTGCTGCTGTTTGTAAAACCTAGTTTTTTGAGCAGATTTTGCTAAGCCTTGAACCACTTTGTAGCCCATGCTGACCTCACAGGTGCAGCAACTCTCCTGCCTCTGCCTCCTTAGTGCTGAGATTACAGGCATTTGCCACCATGCCCTCTTGTCTTTGTTTTTTGAACTAATTTTGAATTTCCAGAAAATACTGTATAAGTTGACGCTAATACCTTGGAACATTTAAATGCCAGAGTCATACTGGTTTTGGTATGGTTATAAATCCAGCATTTACAAAGTTAAATTAATTAAGAGTACTAGTCTCCCCTTTTTTTCATTTTTCTACTAACTGCTGTTCCACTGCATACTGTAGACTGGAATATTATTCCACTGTATTTTGGAATTCTTTGGCCTTTTTAATTGTTTTACTCTTGCCATCTTTTTAAAGGTAAATCCTATTATTTTCCTTCCATATTAATTCTTCATGATTGAGATCAATTATAGTGGGTTATTTCAGAAAAATAGTGAAGGCAGGACATACATAGTATTATCTTGAAAATGTCCTATGTAAAAGCTTGGTATGTGCAAATTCTATACCTTATGTGAATGTTATGGTGAGACTGACATTCTTTGGATTTCTTCAAAGAAACATCAGTTATGACCAGGTTTTCAGACCTCGTTAAGGCACAGACTTTTTTTCAAAGGGAGTCTCATAGAATCACATTTTTTAAAATAATAGATGACAAGTTTGCAAGGATGGGGTAGAGTTGACATAGGATACATTTCCTGTAGGCTAGAGCCTTAACTCAGCTACTTACTTTTTTCTAAAGGGTTGTTGCACATTCCCATTCTGGAATGTATTTCCTCAGAGGAAAAAATTGGTCCTAAGTACGTATATGTCTTTAGAAAACAACCTTAAGTATTCAATGAAGTATTTAATATCCCGAATAAATTGAGGGTTTGTGTATGTACTCTTCCCATCCACGTTTCTGTTGGAGATAGATCCAGAGTGTTAGCATTTTGATGTTACTGCGAAGCTTCGCACTAAAAAAATCTAACTTTGTTTACCTAAGTTGTATTTGTACCCTGCTTGCATTTAAAATGTAGCCTTTTCAACATATCGTTGAGCTAATGTTTCTTGAAATATCCTTTAGAAAATTATATGAAACTACCACATTGTGCTTAATTTAGTTTTTTAACAAAAAATACTGTTTCTAGCGCTGGGGATTTAGCTCAGTGGCATAAGTGCCTGCCTTGCGAGCGTGCAGTTGTGAGTTTGAGCTCTGGTACCCCCCGCAAAAAAAATACTGTTTCTAGTATGATTATTTCAGAGTTATGATAGTGATTTTTTTGGTCATATTTTTCAAGAGTAAATAGTCAAGATTTAAGATGAAATCCAAACAGTATCCTGCTATATTTAAAAATTGGTGTGACATTAATTAGTTGGCCTTAAATTACATATTTATATATAGATTAAATTAGGAGTGATACAAATATTTACTTTATGATAGTGTTAAGAGTTTTTGTGAAAATGTTAACTTAGAATTTTTAATTTGGTAATATTTTTATTTCTAGGACAATAGACAATTGTTTACTGTTTGAGTTTGCGGATTTTGACAGTGAACTAAACCAAAAATGTATCTACCCTAAATTGTTGGTACATCAGTCCACTTCCCAAGTAGACTGACAGGTTGATTTTCCTTAAAATCTCTGGTTTATGAAATGGAAATATATAGGGAATTTATTAGATAATGAATTTCAGTTACAAACATTTTTAAATGTGTGCAGTTGATCCATTTAATTAGTTATATAACATTTCACATAGAAAAAAAACCTTTAAAAACACTTAGACCAGGCCGGGGATTTAGCTCAGTGGCTTAAGCACCTGCCTGGCAAGCACGAGGTCATGAGTTCGATCCCCGGTACCAAAAAAATAACCACTTAGACCCTAAGTTATACCTAGATTTGATTTGAATCCTGTTTGTGCTTCACTAGTAGTAAAAACATTGAGTACATTATTTAATATTTATTCATATATTTATCAAGTGAAACTTGTATAAGGCAGGAGGATGAGATGCAGAAAAGCCATAGTGCTTGTCTTTCTAAGAGTTCACTGATAATAACATTTAATATAACTTCTCTGAATGTGGTATCTTGGTGACACCCAAGGTAATACTTGGAGGAACAATATATACTCAGTAAGGGTTAGAATTAATGTTATTCAATCATAGGACTACTCAGTGTCTTAAAATACTTACTTTAAGCTGCCTCATTTAGGAATGAAATTAGGTCCTAATAAGGTCAGGAATTCTTCTGGAACCAGAGTTACTTACCAGGCTTTTAAAATTTGAGGACCTAGAGCCATTGACTTTGCTTTTGCTCTTGGCTTAGTTTCTTTCTTTCTTTCGTTCGTTCGTTCATTCTTTTTTTGGAGGGGAGGTACCAGGGATCAAACTCACAACTTCATGCTTGCCAGGCAGGTGCTTACACCACTGAGCTAAATCCCTGGCCCTTGGCTTAGTTTCTGTTAGCAAAACAGTTTGCCATACCCCACAAAAATTACTTGTCATATTAGCCTATTGAAAATACTTGCTATAAGCTCAGCAGCATAAGTGTCTGCCTGGCAAGCACGAGGTTGTAAATTCAATCCCTGGTACAAAAAAAAAAAAAAGAAAACAAAAGAAAATACTCGCTATATGTTCAAAGAAGAAACCTTCAAATTGGAGCACAGCTACTATTTAGAGGAGGGGTCTACAAAGTTTTCTCTAAAGAGACATATGTTTCAAATTTTATGGATCGTACTATCTCTGTTACAATTGCTTAACTCTGCTATTGTAATGTGAAAGCAGCCATAGGTAATATATAAATGAATTTCGGGATGGCAGAATAGTAAACTTTATTAAGGACAATGAAGTTTGAATTTATAATTTTCACTTACAAAAGTCTTCTTCACAACATATTCTTCTTGATTTGAAATTTTTAAAAATTTAGTTAAAAATAAAAAAGTTATGCTTAAATCATAGATTGAACAAGAATAGGTGCCTAAGAATTGTCCCATAGGCCATACTTTGCTGAATTCTGATTTAGGTTATAATCTTTGAATTTACTATAATTGTTTCGGGAAATAATTGCCGTGCATTTAGGTGAACGGTCCTTTTTAGTAGAGATTGAATGTCAGAGTTTGTGTGTGTCTCCCCTCCCTACTTACCCAGTTTTCTTTTATAGATTAAATATGTATGACTACTAGAAGACTTAATAGGTGATTTTTTTCTCTCCCTTTCTGAGTAAGACTTTGAAAGATATCTTACAAGTCTGATTACTTCCAGATTTCTCACCTCAAGTCAAGTTCTCTAAATGTATATTTCAAGTAACACAAGGTCTTCTATACTTTAAAGTTAAGAGATTTATGGACTTAAAAAGTTTTATCTTTTAAATAAATTGTATGTCATGAACTACATTTGCATCCCATAAGTTTAATTGGACACTTTATTTGACCTTGCAAGTAGAAGTGATTTCTATATTGACAACAATAATTTTATATGCTAAAACTGTAATTTAAAATTATGTTAACTTATTTTTTGTAGACACCAGAGAAGAAACAATCAGAATCATCCAGGGGAAGAAAGAGAAAAGCAGAAAGCCAGAATGAAAGTAGTCAGGGTAAGCAAAGCAACAGTTTCCTTCTGAATCCAGTTGGCATTTATAATTAGTTATTCTAATTTTTAACCCATTAGCATTCTAGTTGTTAAATAAGCAATTTATTTGGTGTGCATGTGAATTCCATAGCTATTTTGTAGTTTCTGTGCTTATAATAGCTTAAAGAGTCTACTTTGTGTAAGAAATAATAGGAAACTGCAGTCATTCTGTACAGCATTTACATAGCACATGGTTACTATCTTTGGGCTTTTTGCCCCCCTCCCCCTTTTAAAATTAGGTCCTAGAAAGACATGTATCATGTCCAAACCTGTAAAGCATTACTTTTTCACTTTTCGTTTTCCTCTCTTTATGTGAATTATGGTGTTGAAATGATTTCTTATTTTTAAATAAAAACTTTAAATCTCATTTTAAAATAAACACCAGCCAGGCACCATACAGAGGCTAAGGTTAGAGGATCACAAGTAATCCCAGTACTTGGGAGACTGAGCCAGGAGAATCACCACAAGTACAAGGCCAGCCTGGGCTACATAGTGAGTTCAAGGCCAGCCTGAATTACATAGGGAGACTGTGTCTCAAAATAAAACAAAACAAAATACAAGTACCCATACTCTTCTTATTTATTTATTTACTAATGTATGCATGCTGCATATGAAAGTAATTAGAGTTGGGTGTGGTAGTGGTGGTGGTGCACACCTGTAATGCCAGCTCTCTGGAGACTGAGGCAAGAGGATCACCACAAGTTCCAGGTTAGCCTGAGCTACATTAGCAAGACCCTGTTTCAAACAAACAAAATTAAAATAACTAAACACTCTAATTTTAGCATCTTTTTCTCTTCATACCTAGTTTTCATTATTTCTTGCATACTGATCGTTTGTGGTAGGAACTAAGAAAATTATTTCATTAGGCTACAGAATCTCTTGTAATGGAGAATAAAAATATTGTCACTTAATTTGGGTCTTCAAATTTAAATTAGAATCTTGAATCATGTATAGTAATGATTTTATACATAACATTATGCATTTTGTAGCCAATATCCATAAGGTCTACCATGGCTTATCAGTTTATATATGGTCCTAAAATCAAGGAATATATTTGCAGCAATTGTATTTATGGAAGAAGGGGGTTAAGGACCTTTTCTCTATGTTCTAATACATTGTACCTCACTTTGCAGTGAGCTCCTTTTTTGTGTTAGTGTATTTTCCCCAGGTGGTGATTAGTGGACTTGTAACTTTACTTATTATAAATGTATATTAATTAAAGTTGTTTCAATAGCAGCTTTTTTAAAAACTCAGAAGCATGTTTCCAAGTGGAATGGGGCTTCTGAGTTGATTCAGGGGCAATATATCTTTAAGAACTCATAGGTTATTTTTTCATCTGTGGTCTGCCATCCACAGAATTGATTTTTCTTCAGCCTTTAAAAAACCTAAATTAAATTTACTCATTTGCACTTAGGTGCCTTACTTTTGGTCTTTCTTTTTTTGAGATGAGATCTGCTGTGTTGCTTAGGTTAGCCTTGACTTTGTGATCCTCTGACCTTAGCCTCCTATGTAGCTGTAATTTTAGGAGTGTACCACTATACCTGGCATGTAATCATGGTTCCCTGCCCAGCTCCCTCTTCTTTGGCGTGAACTTCTTCAAAAACAGAGTAAAGCTCCCCTGTCTGCGTACTGACCATATTACTCATTTACCATTCCAAAACCAGTAATATCCAACATAGGGACTGTTGCTAGGAAATTCAGGATTGCTTTTGACACTGACAATTAAATGAAGTTTTCCTCTTAAAAATATGGGATATATGGAGAAGGGGTGGACACTTGAACAAAATGAGGTTTCTTATACAGAGGGAAAGGGGGACTGGCACTGGGGCTGCATTGGAGCCCCTGAAATTATGTGTGCTATGTAGGGGTAGGGATATAATTAGATAAAATTTGGGTCCAGTCGTGGGAAAAAGAATTTGGGGAAGAGCTTCTAGGTAGGCAACCAGAAGCACCTGTGTCTCCTTAATAGTACCTTTTGAGAATATTTTGTTCATCTCCATAATGCCTGGCACATAGTAACCACTTAAGAAATATTTGTTGACTAAAATAAATGAATATGTGAATATAAATCAGTATTAACTAGTAAATATATGTTTATAGTACACAAAGCCTTTTGCTTTATAATACTAGCTGTTTTCTGCAGTAACTTGAAGAAATCATATGTTTTACATACTGTAGTTCTGATCAAAGATGGATGCCTACACCCCAGAAAACCTTTCTAAACACCATCTTCCTTAACAGATTCCTAATTCAGTACTTACAAAACTGATGAATACTCTATTTGGGAACAAACATGTAAAGAGTAGTGTGACTGGTAATGACCTAGTTACTTCATTACTATGGTATAAGAATAGACCATAAAATCCAGTTTGTTGAAACATGTATTAATTTGGAACTGCTTTTCAGATTTGAAACATTTAAAAAAATAACATTGATACTGAAGTATGCTGTCAGTTTGACAGGGATTAAATTTTGGTTTGTATTAACTAAGGCTTTTTAATTTTTATTTATCAAGCATGAATTAAATTGTCATTTATGAAATTTGTTGATTTTCTTCTTTGAAATGTATAGACATTAAGCCATATTAATAATGTTTTTAAAACAGGCACCCCTTTGTGTAGGGGGTGTATCTCAGTGGTAGAGCATATGCTTGGCCTGGGCAAGGTCCTGGGTTCTATCCCCAGCACATCAAAACAAAACAAAACAAAACAAAACAATAGCAAAGTCCAGAAGATTCTCTAATGTCATTGATTTATCTGATTTTACAGTAATGGGACTTTTTAAATTGGGAAGTTTTTATTGAAATGTCATTTGATTTTTTAATCTGCTATTCTAAGAATTTAATTTTTTTATGCTCTTCACTACACTACTAAAATACCATGCTTTTTTATGTGAATTAAGAAATTTAATACATTTTGTTTCTGATACAATATTTGGTAGATAATCATGACTGAATTTAAATCATAAAAATTTTTCACTTTTATATTTTAGGAAAAAGTATTGGGGGACGTGGCCACAAAATTAGCGACTATTTTGAAGTAAGTTCATTGAGGATTATTTCCAGTTCTAATTCAATATAATTTTGTGAGCTGAAAATAATTTGAACCATAAGATCAACTTTTGAGCAGAGTTCTAGTACAATGCGATACTGTCTTCTTAGGAACACTAAAATTTACTTTTAAGCCTGGTATTGTGACACATGCCTGTAATCTTAGCTGAGGCAGGATTGCCATAAGGTTGAGACATCCTGGGCTAATGAGTTCTAAGGCAGATTTATAGCAAGACCCTGTCTCAAAAGAACAACAACAAAATACTTTTACATTGATATGACAAAATAGTACTTTCTTAAATACTTGCTTATAACAACACAAGATTGGCAAAGTAGGCATTACTGTTTCTGTTTTACAGATGGGAAACTGAGAAGCAGGGCTACAAAGTAACCTACCTAAATGCAAACTCTAAATGGAAGAATCCAACTAACAGCAGTATTGGCTCCTGTGGATGGAGATTAAATAATTGATAGCGATACGAATCTTAGAGTCCCTGAAAACAATAAATATTTCAAGTCTTAAACACAGTTTGGAATGTTTGTTTCTACATAGAAACACTTTGGGCTATTAATTTTACATTAGAAAACATTGATATTATTAAAACAAGAAATAGAATCTATTCAGTTAAATAGTTTCATTTGAAAGTGAGAGAATTGGCTGAGTAGAGAAATGACTGAATTTGAAAAAAAGCTTTTTTAATTCTGTATTGCTTTGAGTTTATAGATTCTAAGCAAAATTTTTTGCTGACTACAAATTACCTAATGCCCTTTGGTCGAGGTCAGTTACTCAGTGTTAATATCAAGAACCTTTGTTAAAGATAGGATCAGTTTAGATAAACAGAAGTCTTGGATGCCTACTATGTGCTGGGCGTTATGCTAGGCACTTTGGATAAAATTAATGAGATAACATCCTTAGGTTGCTGGAAGTTGATTAGTGATCACACTAAGAATCCCCATCTCTGCTGTTCAGGTCACAGTTAATTGAGTAAACAAAAAATGAAATAGACAGTAAACTACACTCCTAGAAGAAGCTAGTGTCAGCAGATTGTTTTCTTCTGCTAGCCTATCCAGAAACCTGAGATAGAAAAAGGTAGTTGTGGAACAGGTTAGTTGACTTATCACGTGCAGCTAATTGTACACTTTGTAAGAAAGAACTGAAAAGGTTTTTTGCTATTAAATGGAAAGCACTTGTCCTAAGTAATTCTTCTATATAGTGGCATGAATATTTGAGTATTTTCACAGAGTTTAAGAATGATGATTCTCAAAATAGTTGATTATGTTGACTAAAATCCTCATATAAACATCTGAAAATTTTAGGGGATTAAGGACTACATTGATTCAAGAAACATTTACGGGAGAATTATGCTAAGCTTTGCAGAAAAAATAAAACAAGTTCATTGCTTTGGGATAATTTGTATTTGAGTCAACAACATAGTGAATTATAGTCATAATTAATATAAAGTAATAAGTATTGTTGTAAGATACAGTCTTGTCATGTTCTTATGATCAATAGTCTTCTATTAGTCTTTTAGGACTTGGTTGTAAGTGATCTTAATTTTGCTTTTTCCATTTAAATGCTTGATCTTATTTAAAATATATTTAGAGGTAGAGATGTAGCTCAGTGGCAGAGCACTTGCCTGGCATACATGAGGCTATGAGTTCAATTGCCAGCACTGCAAATAAAATAGCATGAAATAAGATATATTTAAATGAATTCTTAATGTGTTACATGAAAACAAAAATAACAACTACCTAATCCCTATTTAATAAGTAGTGATGTTTCGTCTTTTTCTCAGTACCAAGGTGGAAATGGTTCAAGTCCAGTAAGAGGCATACCTCCTGCAATCCGTTCTCCTCAAAATTCACATTCACATTCCACTCCTTCCTCATCTGTAAGTTTTTATCTTTCAAGTTTTTTGGAGGTTATATACAAAATATATAACTTTTATATTTTATTGTTTTATTGAACATTTCTATATAAATTATTGTTTGTTTTCAAAAATTATTTCTATGGTGAATTGAATCATTTTAATGATCTGATGCTGTTAGAACTTTAGTTTTGAAAGTGAGCTTCTTGAAGTTTTCATGAATTAGATTTTAAGTTTTGATCGCTTTAATTATGTGAATGTTGAGTACCTAATAAGAAAAATAAAGTTGACTTTCTGTAATTTAAAGATGAGTTCACACCTGTGATCCCAGCACTCAGGAGGCTGGGGCAGGAGTGTCATTGCAAGTTGGAGACCAGCCTGGGCTACAAAGTGAGCACAAGGCCAGCCTGAACTGCATAGTGAGACACTGTCTCCAAAGACCAAAAAAAAAAAAAAACAAAACAAAAAACAAAACCCCAGAGTGAAGAAGTTTCAACTGGTGAAATGTGATTTCCAATACTTAAGAATTCATGAGGCCCAGGCAAAACATGAGGTGAAGTTTTGCCAGGCCTTTTAGGAAGAGACTGGCCTCAGAATGAGATCTTATTTCAAAATAAAAACCAAGCAAATAAAGATGAATAAAAAAAATTTAAAACCAGAGTTTTCCTTATTCATTCAAGCAATCTGTTTTTATTTTCTGTGTCTTTTTGTCTGTAGACACAGTTTGTTTCATTTCTTTTATTCCTTGGGGCACAGTACATACATTGGTATGTACAAAGTGAGAAGGCTGAGCAGTAACTTTTAAGTAAAGTTGTATAGCGATCACATTGATACACTTGTAAACTGCTACTTTTAATGAATGTATTTTTTAACTAGTGACTAGATAAACCATAAAACCCAGTGATAAATTGGTGCGAAACTACTAACGGGCATGCATTGGTATCACTGCTACTAAGAATTCTGTATAAAGATCTGTTTTAACTTTTCAGACCATCATTATCTGTTTTTAATAATTTTGTTTTAGAATAATTGACTTGGCCTTACTGTGTTGAACAGTATGAAAGCATTACAGTTTCTTTCAGGGAACTAGCATATGAGCTTGGGAGCAGGGAATTTAGGGTTGTGGCTCTCGCTGAGCCTTAGGTAGGAGGTACTCAGTGAATGGTTGTTGGATAACTGGTGATTTGAGTATTATTTTATTACTTTTTTTTTTTTTAAGGTTCGACCGAATAGCCCTTCCCCTACTGCATTAGCTTTTGGGGACCACCCTGTTTTACAGCCAAAGCAGTTATCCTTTAAAATTACTCAGGTAAATAGTAACTACATTTTTTCCCTATTATTTATTTATTTAATTTTATTTTTTTATCAGTACCAGGGATCAAACTCATGACCGCATGCTTGCAAAGCAGGCGCTTATGCTGCTGAGCTAAATCCCCCGTTTCCTATCATTTATAAAGAAACTCATGACCAACTTTTATTAACAAGTATGTGTCTTAAACATAATCATAAAGTAAAACATCAAGAAAACTAATTCACTAGTGGAAAACAGTTTACAGGAAAGGAGTATAAACTTGAAACTAATTTTACTATCAACTTGTCCTTTGCACTGGCAAATGTATAGATATTTAAAACATGTCAGATAATCAGAACAACCATAATATATCAATTCTGTTTATTAATGAGATGTAAGTGTGTGTATAGGGGTCTCACTGAGGATTAAATCCAGGGCCTTGAGCTTGCTAGGCAAGCACCTAATTCCTTTTGAACTTAACATTCATTTGTATATAATTGATGTTTTCACGATGCAGCTGTGTTTATAAGTAGACATTAAAGCAGTTCATTTGAGTGTATGTATCTACATAGGTGCTACAAGTTGGAGAAAAAATTGAAAATTGAATTATTTTGTTATCTTTTATTCTTTATTTAGTTCCATGAATTCTGAATATAGTTACTCAGTTTCAGGGGTTTTTTGTTTGTTTGTTTTTTGGGCACTGGTTTGTGAACCTAGGGTCTATGCCTATTAAGCGCATGTTGTAGCACTGAGCTACACCCTCAGCCCAGTCCTGAGGTTTTGATTTTAAATTTTTACATGTGACAGAGTCCTGATGGCACTTTTTCAGACTAGTGGCTGGGAGAGTAGATCCTGTTACTTGACCACCTGTGGCCCCCAATTTATTTCTGTCAGACTTTATTTATGGTGCCCTATCCAAACTCTTCTGCATGTAGCAGAAACTCTCTTTGGATAATCCTAAAGTCAAGATCATACGTACAGGAAGGATAGCTTTCAGTTCTCGAGCAGCTCCTAAAAGGTTCTTCTGCATGGGGTTTTGGTCAGAGGACACAAAATTTCAGTTAGGAGGATGTTCAAAGTACCTGTTGTACACCATGATGACTGTACTCAGTAACAATATATTTTGTATAGAAATATTTCTAAGAAAGTAGATTTTTAAGTGTTCTCACAACTAAACAAATATGGCATGTGTTAAATTGCTTGATTTAGCTATTCTGTACTATATACATATATAAAAATGTGATGCCTACCGTAAACATGTATAGTTTTTACTTCTCAAATCATAAAAAAAAACATGTATAGTTTTTACTTCTCAAATCATTTAAGTATTTTGCAAAGCTTAAGAACCAAGTAGTGTACAGCACAAAGCAGTGGATGTATTTTAATAAGACACATCCGTATTCTAAATAAATATTTGTTATTATAAATTTATAGCATTTATACTTCTGATGTTCAGTTTTGGTTTTTTTGTTTTGTTCTGTTTTGTTTTGTTTTTTGAGACAGAGTCTCACTGTGTAGTTCAGACTGGCCTTGAGCTTACTCTGTAGCCCAGGCTGGCCTCGAACTTGCAGCAATCCTCCTGCCTCAGCCTCCCAAGTGTTGGGATTACAGGTGTGTGCCACTATACCCAGCTTCCTGAAGTTATTAAAACTTAAGACTGTATTGTGCAAAAAAAAAAAAAAAAACAAGAGGAGGGTAAAAATATTTTTGCCTGGCAAGCGTGAGGTCGTGAGTTCGATCCCCGGTACCAAAAAAAAAAAAAAAAAAGACTGTATTGTGACCTTTCAGTCTAAGTGTACTCTTTACATACACAAAAAACTCGCATATTATCCTTTCCTTTTTAAAGTAGATAAAAATCTAGTTTTTGTTTGTATGTAACAATATACATAATGGAGATAATAAAATAGCTTTCTTTCATCTAGACTGATCTCACAATGTTGAAATTAGCAGCATTAGAAAGTAATAAAAACCAGGACCTGGAAAAAAAGGAGGGTCGTATAGATGATTTGCTCAGGGTAAGTAATAAGTCGTGGAGGGGGAAAAAATGAGTACTGTAAATTACTTGGTAACAGTGAAACTATTGAGAAAAATACTTAACGTGGTAAAAGTACTCTATCCCTAGAAAACAGTAAGCTTCAGTATAAGTACCTGATTGAAGTACCAACTTCAAAATGAAGAAAATTTTACTGGTTTTTTAAATGTGAATTGAGAAACAAAGAAATAGAAGGGAATTTATAAAACTTGTATATTATCAACTATTCATCAGATAAATCTATTTCATGCTAATTGGTTTTGTTACATTCCTACCTGACATCTGATACCATTGAGGATGGAATAACTGCCACAGTCCTGTGGGATCTTTAATGGAAACTCTATGTAAAAATATATCCAAAACTATACTTATAGTATGTGTAAAGTATAAAGCAATAACTCTTATCCCGTACTGCATTTTAAAAACACCAGAAGGAAAGGGTAGATACAAATGCCTTTAAATCTACCTTAAGGAGTTCTGATCAAGTTGGTATGATATAGTTTGGGCATTGATAGTTTTAAAAGTTGCTATAGATTGTTCTGATTTAAGCCTGAGCTAAGAATTATTGGTATAGAAACAATAAAATCAGTAACACCTGTGGTCCTACCACACTCACCAGTACCTTTGGAATGTCTGTGTGTTTACTGACGTCATCCCCTTTACTCTATCTTTTTTCTGTTAACCACTTCTAAAATTTGTATTTATCATGACTTTGTATTTCTTTACGGTTGTATTAAATGTGTTTTTACTTTATTAACAATATATTTCTTCAGTTTGTGTTTGAACTTTATGATTATCCTGTATGAATTTGCCCTGTTTTTTTTTTTTTGGTTTTTCATATTTTATTGTATGTTATTGATTGACTCATAATAATTAAACTTACATATTTGGTACAGTATGATGTTCTAATTCATATATACTTTAGGTTATCAAATCAGGATAATAAACATACCCATTACCTTAAACTTGTCATCATAAAATCCTGTCTCCTGCCTCTTCGGAAATTACACAGTGTATTATTATTAACTGTAGTCACCCTACTGTGCTACAGAACACCACAATTTATTCCTTCTGTCTGTCACATTGTGCCTACTGACTGACTTCTTCTCATCCCCCTTTTCTTCTCTTTTTTCTTAAAACTTTTTACTTTGCCATTGTTAATCAACTTTTTCAGGTGTAATTTACATACAATAAAATGTACCCATTTCAAATTCACACTTTTGTGAATTTTGAGAAAATATACATTGCCAAGTAAACAGCTTTATAATTAAGATTCTATTTCCCCAATGCCTACTCTCAGAAGTTCAACGAAGTGGTTATTTGCCTACTGGACAGTGAAAAAGGGTAGTAAATGGTGCTTCTGATCTCTCCGCTTCTAAGAAAAATTCTCTAGACTTTGACTAAGACAAAAATGATTAAGAGTCATTTTACTTTACTTAGAGGAAAAAAGGGTAGAAATAATACAGAATTTCAAAAAAGAGGGTAAGAAATCACTAGTTGATAACTTACATATTGTTATCTTAGAAATAGTTTCTCAAGTCACAAAATCAAAACATAAAAAGTGGATAGTCACACGATGACAGTGCAAGCCATTCTGTTTGATGAACTAACAAAAACTTAGTAGTATGGTTATCTGTCTTGCACACTTAAACATGCTATCTTCATAAGTAAAATAAATTACTCACATTTATAAATGTCATATTGTCTCTCTAGTACAAAAATAATAATAATAAACTGAAAAGAGTAATAAGATCCAAAAGGTATAATAGATATTGTGATAATGAAAAGGAAAGAAAGTGCTCTAAGGGATATGACTGCCCTGCTATTTTCATTAAGTATCATATAAAAGAGGAGTTGCCCACAGTGATGAGCATAACAGTTTATTTTTTTTAGTTGACATTTTGTTTCTACTCTGCTAACAGTGTTCTTGTAGATCCTTATTTCTTTTTTCTTTTTCTTTTTCTTCTCCCCCCCACCTTTTTTTTTTGTTTTCTGAGAGAGTGTCTCACTATGTAGTTCAGACTGGCCTTGAACTTGTAGTCCAGGCTGGCTTCAAACTCTTGGCAATTCTCCTGCTTCAGTCTCCCTTGTGCTAGGATTACAGGCATGTGCTACCATGCTCAACCATCCTTATTTTCTAAGGAAAATATGTATGAATTTTTTCGTGGTATATGCTTAGGAAATATGTGGGCAGTACTATCAGGCATATATATCTACTTTACTTTACAGTACTAATGTTTTTTTCCGAAATGATTGCTTCAGTTTATATTCCCAAAGCCAGTGGTCCAGAAAGACTTCTTTATTCATTATCCTTGCCAAGCTTTAGTATTACAACATTAAAAATTTTTGCTTGGCTAATCTGATGGCTGTAACATAGTATCTTATAGCCTTATGCGTTATTTACTAATTGGTTTTGAACATCTTTTAAAATACTAGACTTTTAAAAAAATGTTGTTTTCTGTGAAATAGTTGACTGGGAGATTTTTGGGGGAGGAGCCAATTCTTAAAATCTCAGCTGTTTGACCTTTAGTGATGCCAAATTTTGGCTGGTCACTTGGATCGATTTTCTGTCACTTCTTAAATTGTCTTTTTAGTATGTCATGCTTTTAATGATTAGATACATTTTCAATTTTTGTCATTAAAATATCTTTTTTCTTTATAGTTCATGTTCTGTTTAAAATTTTTTTCCTGTGTAATTCTTTATATTTTCAAGATATGTTTATACTCGTCATTTTTTAAAAATCATTTTGTTGGTACATTTTAGATTTGCATAATGATTGTCCTAAATTATTAAAAATGCATACCAAAAAAATTAGGTGTCTTTGAAGAGTCTAAACATACTCTGTTTCCTTTTGAAAGTTTTTTTGTTTTACCTTTCCATTATAAGTTGTTAATCTCACTAGAATTGGCTTTTGGATATGGTATACAGTAAATTTTTTTTTTTTTTTTTTTTTTTGTCTTTTTGAGGTAGATCTCACTACATATTTCAGGCTAGCATTGAACTCACTTTGTAGCCCAGGCTGGTCTTGAACGCCCAACAGTTCTCCTGCCTCAGCCTCCTGAGTGCTGGGATTACAGGCATGAGTCACCACTACAAGCTAAGGCTTAATGTTATTTCCTCCATGTTGATAACCAGATGTCTGATTACACTTAATTAATAGTCCTTTCTTATACTGATACCATAAAATCTTGTTTCCATGTGCAGGTGGCATATTATGTTCCATTGTTCTCTTTATGTGTCTGTCACTGCACTGGTGCTACAGCATATTTTTATCATTTAGCAATCATCTTTTTTAGTAATGGAAAATATAAACAATAGCTTTCTTTTTTTATTTTTTTTATTTTAAAGATAGTAAAATACAACAAGACAGAACAAAGCCAGTCAAGACAATGCAGTGAAATTGGTACAGAACTTCAGAGCAGGATTCTGGGAAAACAGCAGTAGCTGCCATTGTTACCTTCACAATAGTTGTCCATTCCATAGGTATAGCAAAATCAAACCAAAAACAAAACAGTATAAAACAGATCACGACAGAATATTGAATAGAACAAAACAATTAATAAGAACAAAGCAAAACAGTGAAAACAATATTGGACTTCAAAGACAAGACAAGAAAATCGCCTATATTTGCTAAATTGCATACAGTCATCCTCCCGAGAGATACTCAGACTGGTGCTAAACCGTGGGGTAGGGAATGGGACTGGATGTTTGATTCTTAGCCCGCAGGCTGGTAGACTCACAGGGAGATGCTGACTTTTCTCTCCCTGGCCTCACACTACTTACCAGGAAGGCTGGCTGGTTGCTTTCTTGGTTGGTCCCCCAAGTTCCAGCATGGTGGATTCTCGGGAGATGCTGACTTTTCCAGTGATAGCTTTCAACAAGAGAGAAATTAATCTTTTAAAAAGCAGAGTGGGTAGGCCAGATACAGTTGCTCCTCAATTGTCATAGGGGACATCTAATCCTGTATCCATCTCCCAAATACGGGTGAGGTTGTGATGAAATATGAACTCCAAAGGACTTGGCCAACTCTGCCGAAAAGTCTTGGTTGTAGCACACTTAGACTGTCCCTTGGGCTGGTTCTGTTCACTGCTTCGATTTTCCTCCGCAAACATTCCATATGCCTGGCATCTTCATATTTCTAAGGTATCTGTCAATGGCACTTTCAGTTTCATTTAGCTTTATTGTTACCTTCTGAGGGATTCCTTCACTGGCCTCCTAAGCCTTCTGAAATCTGAATGGAAGCTACTGTGACTGTACAGCTCTTCCATGTTGTGTGCCTGAAAACCAGCACCACCTGGATGATGCCAGGGTCTGCTATCAACTCAAGTAGTAGCCACACCCCTGTGGATCGTGATTGCAGTGGCCTCTGATTCCCTGGATATCTAAGGATAGATGAGGGCACTAAAGTGAATTTCGAGGAACCAGTTCTGTCCTGTGCAAAGTAGAGTCTTGGTTTGTGAGAATAATTTTTTCTGCTCATAATCCAAAGCACTTATATCAAAATGGTGGAGAGGGTTGTGATCATATGACATTTGGTATAACATACTATTTTGTATTGCAAGACATTACTCACTTATCAAGTTAAAACTTCTTAGAAATGTTTGCTCATCTTGCAGAACACTTGCAGACCAAGTTACTTGCAATCTAGGTTTTGACTATACTTGACTTCTTTTTAAATGCTGATCTTTTTTAGTCACTTTCTTTCTGACCAAGCTTCATATCATTCGGCTCTGCTTGTTGCTCTTGATTCTCACTGTAAACTTGGCTGAAAGCAGCCAACAAAACTCATGCAATACCTTGAATGCTGGAATACCTTGAAATTTCCTCCACTGGATTAATTAGTTTGCCATTTTTAGTGTTAGTTGCCCATAAAGTCTCAAGAAATGAACAAAATATAGATAACTTTTCTGCCAGAGCACAACACATATGGGCTGTTGTTTAATTGCCAGTGGAGGCGTTCTCCTAACTGAAACCTCCTGAGCCTGGCCTTTACTGGGTGCATTCCTGTCAGCATTCTGATCTGAGCTCTGACCCATTTCATACATTAAATGTTTCACCATTTTAGTGCTTCTCTATCCTGCATCTTCAAACCTTTCCACATTTCTCCCACAAACCAGTTCCAAAGGTTTCTACACCACACAATGAGATACAGTCACAACAGTGACCCTACTTCTGGCACCAATTTTCTATACAACTAGTCAACTTTCCTGTTCTTGGGATAAATTACTCAACACCTGCAATATAATGGAGAAGAAGTTTGGGTTTGGGTTCGGTGTGTGAGTGTGTGTGTGTGTGTGTGTGTGTATGTGTGTGTACGCACAGTTTCTGTGGGTTCACTCTATAATTGGCCAGCTCCAAGAAGAAACCACATGGTGAAAGTGAAAGCGGAGGAAAACTATTCACATCATGGTGGCCAGGAAGCACAGAGAGAGAGAGAAAGGGAAGAAGAGCCAAGGACAAGAATGCACTCTCTCAAGTCATGCTGCCAGTGACCTACCAACTCTGACCAGGCTCTGCAGCTAAAGTTGAGGCTTTTGGGGGACATTTTAGATCTATTTAGACCATAACAAATACTTAGACAACATTATAGAACTTAGAGTGTGGATTTGAAAAAGATGTATATCTAAATTTCATGTACTTTCCACTTCATAGTTATATAACATTTAATAGTATTATCCTAGTAATGTAGGATTTTTTAATATAGTCAAATATTTAATCGTCAATAATCCTATCTATATAACTTATTGCAAACACTAAAAATATCTTTCTAAGTTTTCCACATACACAAATTCTAGATCTTTTGCATTTCCTGCTTATGTTGTAGGCTAACTGTGATCTCAGACGGCAAATAGATGATCAACAAAAATTACTTGAAAAATACAAAGAGAGACTAAATAAGTGCATATCAATGAGCAAGAAACTTCTTATTGAAAAGGTAAGGTCAAAGTTCACTAAAATTTCCCTTTACTAGCCCCTTTTGCCCTGTACACTGTGACATTTATATGAATAAAATTGATGGGTTTTTTCCTCTGCTTTTTCAGAGCACACAAGAAAAACTGTCAAGCAGGGAGAAGAGTATGCAAGATAGATTACGCCTGGGGCACTTTACAACAGTTAGACACGGCGCATCATTTACTGAACAATGGACAGATGGTTTTGCATTTCAGAATCTTGTGAAGTTAGTCATTCTTGCATTTAAAAATTTAGCATTCCTTTGTGTTTGTATTACTTTAAAAGATTATAAATTCACAGTTATGTTCAACATCTTATTTGAAATCATAGAACTTAGCACATTTGAAAGGAATATGAAATAAGCATTACAAGTTTAGCCATAACAGACTTTTTGAAAATTAACATTCATCTATGGAATATATTATTCTAAATCTGACTTTCCAAAGTATAAACTGACCTTTTAACTTTGTAGATGGTATTTTGGAAGGAAAATTGTTGACAATTTTATGTTCACTATAAGCTCTGAATGTAGATCTCCTGAAATTTTTCTACTTTTTTGAGATGGGATCTTGCTGTGTTGCCCAAACTAGTCTCAAATTCTTGAACTTAAGTGAGCCTCCTGCCCCAGTGTCCTGAGTGCTAGGACTGCAGGCACATGCCACATGCCTGGCTTTCTGCTTTTTTTGCACTCCTCAATTCTTAAGTATTAGTACTCAAGTGATAATACTCAGCTCTTCCCTGCTCTCCAGCCTAAGAAAAAGAACTTCTTTCTTTTGCCTCAGATACAGTAACTCATTAATGGAACTGATCATGCAGCTTCAATTATTTTACAGATAACTTTAAAACAAAGAAATCATTGTTATATTTCCTTGAGTTTAAATAGTGATGGGTAAGGATAAGTCGTTTGTTTATGTATGAGAAGGCCAGAACTTAACACTGTTCCTTTTTGATTTGATTTTTCTTGCTGAAAAATTTATTAAAGCAGGAATAGTACCGTTGTCCTCATCACCTCTTCCAATCAACTCCATTTGGAAAACAGAGGCAACGTTTATTTTATACAGTGTTGCATCAACATTGCTGTTTCAACCTCTTTTTTCCTCAGGACTTGCCACAGAATGGGTTTCTCTAAACAGATTTACTGAGCTTTTGTTCAGTATAACTGTGCTTGGTTATGTATACCGTAATGAAGAGCAGTGTCCTTGGAATACTTGAGACTTTGAATTTTAATTCTGTGAATAATGAGAACTTTGAAAGACTTATATGTTCTGTGTGATCAGAATTGAGTTGTAGAATGAGACTCCTATGACAGTGTGGAAGTAATATTGGAAAGAGCATAAATTATAGACAGTTAAGATGGAGGAATATCCAGATGATAGATTATTATACTTCAGCTAAAATACTGACCATAAAAGTAGAGAGCAGGAATGGGTTTGAGATAAAAACCATTAGTTTTAGTGTTTATGAGCAAGAACCCCTGCTACTAATTCCAGACCTGCAATTGTTCTGTAAGAAATAAAAGAGAGGGTTATGTAATTAATATGCATGGTGGACAATATTATTTCTGCCAGTAGTTACCTTATTAAGCTGTCAAAATTAGTCACATGTTTAAATACCACTAATAAGCATTTATTGAACTCAGTTGTGTTATTACATGTATTATGTCATACTGTTTATAATCAGTGATAGAACAAAGCGGTTGGAAGATGAAAAGAGAAATTAATATATAAAAATGAATCATTTTAAAAAAATTAATCATGTTAATCTCTAACCTGGGTGATTGTTATGAATTAATCAAGTACTGGCTACATACTCATTTTATTAATTCTTTAATTTCTGTTAGAATTTTAATAAGGCTGATTGTCCATATAGCAGGAATCTTGATTTTTACTGTAAAATAGCTTGAACAGTTACTTTTTTTTTTGTAGAAAAGCAGTTTAGCACTGAGTTACATCATCAGCTCTGAAATTTGCCCTTTTAATAAGTGAAATTATTTTTCCTCCTTTCCCAGTGTAAACTGGGTCAAAATCTTACACTTGCTTTACTATCCTTGAGCTTTTTATATACCCATTTGCTCTCTTAATATCAGTTCTTGATTCTTTCTTTACTGTCATGTTCTGCTACCTCTTCACTGCAACTATAGGAGAAGGATTGTATGCAAGACCACAGCAAAGTAGGTGCTCTGTAGTTTCTGGTTTGAAGGGAGAGGTAGGCATGGATAAAACATTTGACTTGCTCTAAATCTAAATAGCATAACTATGTAGGGTTTAAAAAAACCTTTCCTCAGCCAGGCATGTTGGTGCACATCTGTAATCCCCAGCAGTAAGGAGGCTGAGACAGGAGGATTGCCACAAGTTCAAGGCCAGTCTGGGTTACATAGTGAGTTCAAGGCCAGCCTGGACCTGTCTCAAAGAGTAACAATTTGCTTCACATAGTGAGCTGAACCTGAAAGGGATGTAGTTACTACTAGAATAAATGTGAAATAAACACTTCTATAATATTAGGGACAGTATCTATCAGTTTTTTTGAATTAGTGGCTCTTTAGAAAATTGTTTTAGATTCTTGAATGGGAAATGTTTAATGACTTTACATTTATTAACTTCATTTTTTCCAAATTTGTGCTTATTTTTCTTGCTGTTTCTTATTGTATATTCCTTAGTTTGTCAAAATTCTTTTTCACCCCAAATGTGTTTTGTTTTGTTTTGTTTTTTGTTTTTATTCTGGGAATCAAATTCAGGACCTTGTGCTTCCCAGGCAGGCGCTGTGCTGCTAAGCTACGTTCTCAGCCTCCCACAATTTAACAGATAAATTTAGTAAAGTGACACTCTTCATATTATCTTTTTATAAACTTGTCTGCAGATACAAAATGATGAAGTGTATGTGTAACATCTACCCCATACTATTAGGTTTGCTTTTTTTTAGCTCATTCATTTATTTAATAAGAACACCTATTATATGTTGACCACAGTGCTAGGTAATACAATAGGAGACAAAACAGATATGGTCTCTTATGGAGCAGTGTAGGCTAATCAGACATACTGTAGTGAAATATTTGTGAATAATATTTGTTAGAAAGGTGGAAGTAGAGACAAGGTACCATGAGTTTACATATGAAAACACACGTTTCCCTAGTTCAGGAGTTTAGGGAAAACCTCATGGTTGAGACTGGAAAGATGAGAGTAAGTTGTTTTACAAGAGAAGGACCAAAAGATTACAAATTTATATTAAACGATATCCATGTTTTCTTGGGTTTTATTTTTTCATGTTGTTTCTGTGAAAAGTAATGGAATCTTAATATGGTTTTTACTTGTTCATTTTTACACAGGCAACAAGAGTGGGTGAATCAGCAAAGGGAAGATATTGAAAGGCAAAGAAAACTTCTAGCCAAGCGCAAACCTCCCACAGCTAATAATTCTCAGGCACCTTCTACCAATTCTGAACCAAAACAAAGAAAAAACAAAGCAGTCAATGGAGCAGAAAATGATCCCTTTGTTAGACCAAATTTGCCACAACTGTAAGCCTCTATTTAAAATTTTTCTTTTCTCATATTGTAAGCAGGGAACATGATCGGTAGTACTGTATGCTATTTATAAGTAAGTTAATACTCATAAAGCAAAAAATAGTTACAGCCAAGAGGGAAGACAGTGTTAAAAATGTAGCTCTAAATTAATAAGCCCCAACTATGTGACTTCTACCTTTTTAATTAGAAATTATAGACTCTACCCATTCTTTCATGTTAGAATCAGAGTCAAGCTGGGCTCGGTAGTGCAGGCCTGTGATCCCAGCACTCAGCAGTCTGAGGCAGGAGGATTGTTGTGAGTTCAAGACCAGCCTGGGCTAGAGTGAACTCAAGGCCACTCTGAACTACATAATGAGACCCTGTCTCAAATAAATAAATAAATAAATAAATAAATAATTTTTTTAAAAAAAGTCAAAGTTTTGATTATTCTAATCCAGTCTTCTCATTAATGTTCTTTTTTGTGAGAAAAATGTTCAGTAATGTAACTGATACTTATTTTCGCAGCCTGAGAGAGCAGTTCATTGAAAGGTTATGGGTATTGTTTTTTTCTTCTCTGCTTCCTTTTCTAAATTTTCTGTGTTAATTATGCCTTATAATTCATTGGACAAAGACATTTAAAAATAATTATATGCTTATTGTAGAAAATTTGGAAAATATCTAAGAGATTAAGGAAGTAACGGACTGCAATCCCATCCCACACATTATACCTTGTTAAAATTTCAGTATGCAGATAAATGTAAACTTACCTAATGTGCTAGTTCTAGAAGAATAAATTTATGTGCATAGAAAATGTCTGAACCCTTTGATACTTTGTGCTAATGTTTTCTTTTTCTTTTGTTGAAACATGTTGCTTTGAATCCCATTCCCTAGTACATTAGGAACTTCTATTGATAATTCCTTTATCTTGTATCTTAAGACTTTTGCACTCTACTGATTCATGCTTTCCAGAAAACATTTTGTGAAGGAGGGAGCGAGAAGGGGCTGGGGGGAAAGAGAGGGGAGAGAAGAAGAGAAAAAGAAAGGATAGTAGGTAAATTTTCCCTCAATTACAAATCAGTTAACTTCTCCATTTTATTCTCTCTACACACCTACTTGGCCTCTTTTCTTTGATCTTTCCTGTGCTCTAACTAATGAATGTCACTACCATCCTTTCTTCCAGAATTCTGGTTGTCACCATAGATCCCATTGATCTTTCTTAATCCATTCGTGAGTAAGTGGTGGTAATCTTATCTTTTAAAGTCCATTTCAAAATCTAGTTTCTTTGGCCAGGCATGGTGGTGCACACCTGCAGTCTCAGAATTCAGGAGGCTGAGACAGGAGGATCTCTATGAGTTCAAGTTCAGCCTGGACTATAGCGAGACTGTGTTTCCAAAAAAAAAATTCCACCTGTTTCTTCAAGATTTTCATATTTTTTTCTTGAATTGTTATAAGTCACAATTAAAACATTTGGCTACTGGTAGTAAAGAGAAAATTATACTTAGCAAATGATTTACTTTTTGTAAATTTGTTGTTTAAAGAAAACAAGTAGGTAGGTGAATGGTTATATTAAGAGAAAATGTGTGTTAAATAACCTCTGTAGATATGCAGTGCTTTGGTATCTCAAATCTACTCTCTTATACTTTATTTAAGTGTCCATCCTAACTCAAGTAACTTGAGTTTTTTTTCATTTGTTTGTTTTTGGTGCTGGGACCTTGTGTATGCTAAACACTCGTTCTACCATTGAACTACATTTTTAACCCAACTTTTGTTATTTTTATATCACTTGCTTTTCAGCTTTGATTTAGTTTATAATCCATTTTCATGGCAGTCAATTTTCCAAATTCCTAATTTCCATTCATCTCTTATTGCCTGCTACTGAAACCTTTTCTTAACTCCTGAAAGATAGGAGTTAGTGATCACACTGGGGAGCTGTCATAGTGTCCTCTATCTCATCAACTCATTTAGTAAGACCAGAAACTGAGGAGTCATCTCAGATGTTTATTTTCCCTTACTGTCCGCATTCATTTCCAAAACATTTTCATACTTGTCCCTTCTCTTCATTTATGTAGCCAACTGTCTTAATAAGGCTTCACTTTTTTTTTTAACATCTGTTACCTTTTCTTACATATCTCATCAAGTCCCTTTATTTAAGTTCCTTCAGTGGCCTTCAAATAAAATTCACCCTCTTGAAGACTTTCCATAAATCTCCTTTGTTCTTTAACCTCTTTCCTCAGTATGTATACCATATTAAATTATCAGTTTTCTAAATGGGCTGTATTTTCTTGGTTTCTATGCCTTTGTTCATTTTATTCCTTGCCTTTCTTCATTGGTCCTATTTTCTGTTTATTCTTTTAAGATTTGTCTTCCAGTATATAACCTTTTTCTCCCATTTATCCTCATTGCCCCTTAGATAGGTATCTGTGACCATTAGTACATTCCTGTTTATATTGTAGCATTTACTTGTGTATCACAATTTATCTCTATACACCCAATATCAAGCGTAATTCCTGGCATTGGAACAGTGGCCAGTAAATAGTAAATGACAGTTCATAACCATTTAGTTGAATTTCATTTTTTCCTTCTTGTTAGACCATTTTTCTGGTTTGTCACAGGTGTTTCATTTACTACTTGTCTTCCAAGATGGTAACAGCTGTACTTACAATTACATAATCATGGTCCTTTCTCATTGCCTTCCCATTTTGTTGCATTTGTTCACTTAAAACTCACACTCAAGTGATACTGTTGTGTGATTGATACTAAGTAGTATAATTCCCTATTTAAATACGCATTTAAATAGGGAAAAAGCCACAGAATCACTTTCATTGAAGCACTATATTGCAGTTTAAGAAATACTGTGCTGTGTATCTAGTTTGTAAGACTGGGGATCAGGCCCACATAAGATAGTTTACATAGCAGTTTCACTTACTTCATTGAAAAGAAAGGTTTGTGCTAATACTGTTTGGACGATATTACATGCCTATATCTTGTACTCTTGAGTAACTACTTTGAAGATAACAGTATACAGCGTATTAATTATTGTTGCTCTCCTGTTAACTTCTTTTGAAATTTTAGAGTTTTTTTCTCTTTAAAATTAAAAAAAGAATACAAATTATAATTCTTTATTTTTCATTTTAGGAAGTATTGTCCCTATAATATTAAATCTTTCAATTCATAAACACAGAATCACTTTCCATTTAATTATTATATGCTTTAATGTCTTCTTTTGTTTGTTTGTTTGTTTTTGTTTTGTTGATACTAGGGATTGAACTCATAATGTCATGCTTGCCAAGCAGGTGCAGTGCTGCTGAGCTGTATCCCCGGGCCTACATCTTTTAAGTTCTTTAGCAGTATAATATTTTATTATTTTCTCTATACAAGTCTTTCAATTCCTGAATTAAATTTATTCCTAAATATTTATTCATATTTGCAATATCCTTTTTAGGTTGTTTATTTCTGGTATATGGAAATACACTATTGTACAGTGATCCCAAACTCTTTATCTTTGCTGAGTTTATTAGCTGTGGTATTTTTTTCCCCTTCTGCATTCTTTAGGATTTTCTACATAAAGAATCACATCATCTCTGAATACAGATAGTTCTGCTTCTTCCCTTATACTTTGGATTCACTTTTCCCCTTACCTAAATGCACTGGTAGGGCTTTCAGTACAGAAGTGAATAGCACTGTTATTAAAGTGGGTGTGCTTTTTCATTACTGATCTTAAAAGAGAAATTTTCAGTCTTTCACCATTAAGTTTGCTATCACTTACCTGTTTTTATAGATGCCCTGTATGATATTGAGGATACTCCCTTTATTTATGCCTAGTTGTTTTCAAAGTTTTAAACTAGTCTGTTTCCTCCATTCCTCACCTTTTCATTTGTTTTCTTTTCTTAAATGCTGAGTGATTCAATCTTAGAATATTGGCCCTCCCAAGTCTTCTTAAAACTGTCTAACAACCAGGCAAATTGGCAATTATAGCCATTATTGTACCACCCTTTTTTTCTTTGTAATACTTTACTGTTACTTAAAATTATTTTATCCTTGAGTCTTTTCTTTTGTACCTCTGTAATCCCACTGTTGATTATAAACCCAAACCAAAATGTAAGGAGAGATTATGTTGTTTTCTCTATATCCTTAGGATCTAAATTCTAGAATATTGCTTGATGTGTGGTATTTATCAAATAGCTGTTGGGTTAGTTAATTGCTCCATCTCTAAGTACTAATGTATTCCTGAAGAATACTGTGAAGGACTTTTGGCTTAAAGTTGGCAGCCTTTTATTTCCTTTTGATCAATTTCATTATATTTTGTTAGTTGTTAGTAAGAAATAGTATTAATATCAAAATATAGAATTAAAATTTTACTTTTGACAGGTTGACTTTGGCAGAATATCATGAACAGGAAGAAATTTTCAAACTTAGACTAGGACATCTCAAGAAGGTATGTGAAGCATATGCTGCATTTTTAGTTTAACTTTGTACCACACTTTTTGGTGGAGAGTTGTGTTCTAAGTGTCTTTATTTCAGAACCCAAAAATCTAAGAGAAAGATTCCAAATTTAGAGCTTGAGGAAAAAAAAGAGCAATGAATTAAGTTGCATTTTTATGTTGAATATATTAAAATAACATTCCTTTCCATTGTGGTAACTTCAAAATACTGAGATGCTGATATACTGTATCTCTCTAATGGAAGAACAATTCCTGATCAGACCTCTAAGGTCTCTACAACACTCTGTTTAAGTACTACCTCCTGATATGAAGTGTTTTCACTTTTAAGATAAAAGATAAAACTTCCTGTCTCTATTTCATAATAAAGTTAAATAACAATTACATTTTGTAATTGCAAATAAACTTAACTCTTTGGTTAAACTTTTAATTTGTTGACTACTTGCTTAAATGTTTTTATTAAAACATGTACATGGGAAGTTTAAAAGAGCTAATCAGTAATAATGTAAAGTAATATAATTTTGAAAAATGTTGCTATGTGTTACTGTATTAAAGTTTTATAATTTATAGCTTTGTACTTGTTTTTAAACTAAAATTATGGATCCTTTCTTTTTATAGGTCTTAATTTTAATTCAAACCATTTCAGTGAACTAGTAATAAGTGAGATTTCTTTTTCTTTCAAAGTGAAATTACTGCTGGGTGTGGTGGCACGCACCTATAATCCCAGCACTCAAGAGGCTGAGGTAGAAGGATCACCATGAGTTCAAGGCAGCCTGGGCTACACAGAGTTCAAGGCCAGTCTGAACCACATAAAGAGACCCTATCTCGAAAAAAAAAGAAAAACATTACTATGAGATGTTAAAAAAAAAAATTTTTTTGGAACCAATTTTTTATTCTACTTGTCAGGTTATTTAAAGTTTTTTTAAAATAGGTTAAAGTATAACTAAAATGAAGTTGATGAACTAATTGAAGATACTTTCTATGAAGTCATCTCCATGGGGTAGAGTAAGGTAGAAGAGAGAAACCCTTTGAGTATGTCATGCTCTAATACTGATTCATTTTTGGAAAATTGTCAGTATGCTAGAGACTCTTGCCATTTGGTTTTATGAAGTATATGTGTGTGATTGTATGTGTATGTACACACACACATATATATGTGAAGT
Organism: Dolichotis patagonum; assembly: GCA_004027295.1. Classification (NCBI taxonomy): domain Eukaryota; kingdom Metazoa; phylum Chordata; class Mammalia; order Rodentia; family Caviidae; genus Dolichotis; species Dolichotis patagonum. The sequence goes on from PVJX010007711.1 coordinate 48,704, forward strand.
ATAATTGAAAAATTGTGTTTAAATTTTTTAAAAATAATTATTGAATATTACCACTAATCCTGCTCAAAATATGTCCCCTCACTTCAAACGCATTTGTTCTTGCCACTTTCTGAAGCAGCTCTGGGAAGTCCTCTTTCCTGTGTGTCTTTTAGTTATTCTGTGGTGGCTACCTGGATGTCCTGAACTGGTTTAAAATGTTAACCTTTCATGGTCATTTTGACATCGGAGAAGAATCAGAAGTTGAATGATGCCAGGTTTGGTGAATAAGTTAGATGAGGGCACTTCATAATGTTTTTATTAAGCAGAAATTGCCACAAATGTTTAAACAGTGAGGAGCAATCAAAACATAAGATAAATATTTAGTTAAAAAATTTATTACAATAAAAGACATGTTGCCATTAATCCTCAGGATAGTCAGATTACTCTCCCTCACTTAAACACATTTATCCCCCACTACTCTTGGCAATGTGTCTTTTACTTAATACAGGTTTTTTTTTTAATTTAAACATTCAGATATCGCTTGTATAATTTGTTTTAGTGTCCTTTCTTACACCTTGTCTGTGCCACTGATTAGAAAATTTTCACTTAAATTATTTGAACAGTAAGTTCCAAAATATTTTGGCCCTTTTTTTTTTAAGTCCTGTTTGTTCTATTGTAATACTGTCCATTTTTCCTGCTCTTTGAGATATAGTAGACAACTTCAGTCTATTTTCTACAGTCTGTTCTCTGCAGCAGATGAAACTACTGAACTGTGATAATGGTTCTATAATAATAGACCTATGTAAGGGGACTATAGAAGGAAGAGGAAATTTTTAGTACAGAATAAATCACAAGTATTCGTGTACCTGCAAAAACGATTTTGCTAATGAATTCTATAAGGACCTATGCTTGATGTCTCATGTAGAAAATTATCAATTATTTTCTAACCAACCTTTGGTGATAAAGAGATATAGTATATGCTTAGCTATGAAGTATAAATTTAGCTATACTAAGTGTATCTTTAGAGCTTTGCATGGTGGGTCATTATTTTCTCATATAACAGCAAACTTTAGATGACCTTTTCTAACAATGACATTTTACATGCGTACCTTACTTTATGGAAATTTGTGATAGAGAATCCAAAACTTTCAAGCAGTTAAATTCAGAATTGGCAATTTGTATTACATAAAATATACTTTTGAAAAGGCTTCAAAGGAGGATTTGGCTTTGTTTTTGGTTGGTTGGTTGATGATCGTTTTTAAAGCTTTCAGGATACTTTGAAAATATTTTGTTTCTACAAAAAATACTTTTATTATTTAAAGTGAAGTGTGCTTATATATATCTAGTCACTACACAAACATTTGCAAATGTTATAGAGTATCTCATTTTCTGTTGTAACCTCCATGTTATCCTCTTTTCCAATGTTTGGCTTTTACATTTTTTATATTTACTCTTTCTAATAATAATCCTTTTCATAATTTTTTTTCCTATTTTTTTTTCAGCCTGTATGAAATTTACTGAGCAGCTTAGATTTCTAACTTTATCTTCTTCTTAATCAATTTTCAACATAACTTTTCTTTGGCCTCCATCATGGGATATTTTTGGAGAGTGATCAACCAATAATGCTGAAACATACCCTCATATCTTGAATACTCATTTTTTCTTCTAAAAGACTTATTTTGAGTGAGAAGAATGAATGCATTTAGAAAGGAAGTTGCAAGTGGTACACAGAACAGAATTGAGCAAGTAATGTAATGTTACAGCACAGCTACGTAAGAGTAGTTGCCTATTTACAATTGGGTATTTACTTTTGATTTGTACAATAAAAAAATAAGTAGTAAGTTACCTTATTAAAAATAAGCTACTAAAGCACAGATGGGAAATATTTCATTCTGTTTTCTGAAAAACAGGCATGTACTTAAACATACAGAATCAAGAGAAAATATACTACCATCTGTATCTTATTAGTTTTACTTCCGTCATTAGGCTGACACAAAGTGTACCCCAACTTATAAATATAGAGCTTCTACCATAGGCTGGATCTGATCTGATCTGATCTGATCTGTGAATATCTGATGCTCATGTTACCTACAGAGTTTTTACGAGGTTTAAGGTTTAGATTTAGAACCTGGGATACCCTTGAATCAGCAAGTGTGATTCTCACTATTTCTCACTCTCTATTCCTTTAATAAACTCTTTTTAAGCAGAGTTGATTATTAAATTTGTTAGCCAGAAGCATAAACCTTCACTAAGGAAACTCATGCTGGGTGAATTTGCAATAGGAGGCCTGTTTACTTTTTCTTGAAATGAATTAATTCATGATACACATTGTATTTGATGATGATAATTATAATAATCGAGTAGGAAAACTGAAATAAAAAATTCATTTACTACTGAATAAATCTTAATGTTTGGTTCATATTGTGTGTCACTCTATATTATTAGAAAAATAAAGAAGTCCAGAACTGTTACAGTGTGATAGAATCAAGGAAAAACTTCCAAAAGTAAATGCATAGCTGAAATAAGTAGGTATTTCCAGTTGCTATCAGAAGGTGAATGTAGCTGGGGATATAGCTCAGTGGCGCAGCACCAGCTTGGCAAGCATGAGGTGTGAATTAGATTCCTGGTACCAAAAAAAAAAGTAAATGTAAACTTTCCCTAAGGACCTATTAGTTTTGTCTTCTGAGATGGGGAAAATCATTGTACAGCATCACCCTGTCTTTTTCACTATATCAAGAATTCTTTACTACCCTGTTTTAGTTGTTAGCAGTGCATGTAGTCACTGTTCATTCATTCATAAGTAATTTATTTCCAACTCTACCTGATGTAGTTATTGCCATTTCATGAGAATTACATACTGTTGCACTTTACAGACACTCAAAAAGTTTCTTGGGGGTGGGGAGGAGGAGTGTTGATACAAGATCTCACTGTAATCCAGGCTGGCTTTGAATTTATTGTGTAGCCCAGGCTGGCCTGAATCTCAAAGTGAGCCTCCTGCTTTAGTCTTCCGAGTGTTGGGATTACAGGTATGCATCACCATGTCTGACAGAAGTTTTAACCATTTTTGTGTGAGCATTAATTATGAACTTCTTTATATACTTTGAAATAATGCAGTGTGTGAGGGACAAAGTCAGAACTTGAAATTTTTGTTTCCCGTGTTTCAGTGACTATACCTGTGTGCTTTATTTCTTGAATTCTTTTGTTGTAGATGAGTAGCAAGTTGTTCTTTGTATTCAGAATTAATTTATTTGTAGCTCATTGCATATTTCTTTGAGTAGTGGAAGTGTATACTACTTCCTAAGTTTTTGGGAAACGCACTGTTTCATCTCATTACAGATAAAGAACAGTTTTAAGTTAGTTGTTTTTCATGTACTTTGCTTTCCCATATTTCCTTCCTTAGAAAGTATATTCATGATTGTTTTATCAGCGAGACTATTTCTTTTTTTTTTTTAATTTTTTTTTTAATTTGAAAGAGAATAAAACAAAAGGGGGCAGTACAGAGCAGATCAGAAGAGGACAACATAGGCAACACAGTACTTTACATTAAGTCAACTGGACATCAAAAGTATCTAACACCATATCTCTTACTCTGCTATAGTTGAGCAGACTATTTCTTTATTATTAGTTAATATGTGGATTTTCATGTTTGTTTACTAAGGGTCAGTAGAGAAAGCACATTTTGATAAGTATAAATAATTCAAATAATTAAAGATTTTGTAGAATACAATAAAACAGAGCTATATAATAAGACCTACATTAATTCTCCAAGTTATTCCTGAAATTATTTCAAAAAGAAAATAATTTGTTCCCAATGATTATACACACTTCCCCAGTTATCATTTACTAAAAGGGGAACAATTTCCTATCTTACAGAGTTGTTCCTCCAAGGCAAAGCTACTAACAATCTCATTTTATGACCTATCCCCCATGTGGAATCTGGTGGTTTAAAGAAACAAATCATTTGCTGGTTCATCGTATCTTGATAAATTCTAGTTATGAGAAAACAATTTATCTTTGTGATTGAGGAATGCTGTTAAGTTGTTTATATAATCAGATCATTATTTTGGAGTTGAAGACAGCTGTGTGTACATGCTTTCAAGAACTGTTACTAAAATAACATACAATGAAAAAACTCTGGAAAAACCAATTTCCTTGTAATAGATTCTCTTCATAGTCTTTTTTTTTTTTTTTTTTTGGTACCGGGGATCGAACTCATGACTGCGTGCTTGCATGGCAGGCGCTTATGTACTGAGCTAATTGCCCAGCCCAGTCATAATATTTTCTAAAAGATACATTACTAATCATAAAACATGAGGACATAGAATTTTAAAAGTTACTAGGACTGTTAATTGTCTCCATACTGCTGTTACTCAAGTTTATGATACAAACAGCATGTGGTTGTGTGTTGCCTTTTTTTTTTTTTTCCTAGTCTTCAAACTTTGCTCTCACCTGGATTTTAAAAATTTGATCTTCTGGAGAGAATGCATATAGAAAGTTTGACATCTCAGTCCTGAATATTAAATACTATAGAATAGTAGGGATTGGCTTTAATGTGTGTTTTGATGTGTGTATATCTATGTGTGTATGTGAAAGAGGAGCGAATATTTGATTTATAACCCTAATTATAAATACTAGAAGTTTTACTAGAAAAACAGCCAATTCGTAATTGAAACAGGATTAGTCAAGAATCATCAGCACCAACACAAATGTATTGTAGCAGACCAAAGGAATCAGCTAAACAGTTAACAGTCATCTCAATCTCTACTAAAACAAATCACATCCAACATGCCACCTGACACCATTTCTTTCTCTCTCTCTCTCCTTTGCTCCTTGCGATGTGGCATTCATCTCTCCTTGTGCCTCCGTTCTGAAGAGATAACAATATAGCAACAACTCTGCCATTGAAATCCTGTTCTCTGACTGATTTTGGCACCTGCAAAGAGAAACAACCAGTAACAGGCAGCAGCAGCATCAGTATTAATCTTCCATGATGAAATCTTTACAGGTCAAGAACAAGTACACAGCTCTTTTCTCACTCCTTCACAGTGGACCATGCAACTAGTTGAAATGGAAGACAATGGATTGTCTACAAGCCTTTTGAACAGTGGAGAATACAGGGCGTTGGTTTTAGGTGAATTGACCCCCAAATATTCTTGAAGTTTGCTGTCCCCTTTGGTCTTTTTAGAATACCACTGTCATCTGATTTGTCAGACCCATAGTATGACCACAAAGAATAAATGTGTATGTGACATTTCCTGTCACATTAGGTGTGAATGAAAATAATGAGCAGTATAATGCTAGAGGGGCTTCATCTTTACAAATCTGTGTGTTCACCTCTATATTAATGGCCATGACTAGCAGAAATCTTTTTAGAATTTTTCTCTCAAAGCTGAGCACATGATACATTGTTTCTGTAAAACATGACACAAGATGCTACTTGTATAGGCCGTAGATTTCAGTGGAATTCTGGTGGGAATCCTCTATACTCGGAAGTCACAGTTAAGCCTATAGAGAATGTATGAGATTCCTGACTTCTTGGTATATATGGATGAAAAAGATGCAAAGAAGAGTGTTGGAATTCTGCACTTTTGTTCTTACTGCTTTCCATTTAAAAATCAGTAGACTAGAGCTGAAGGTACTGGTGCATGCCTGTAATCTTAGCACTCTGGGAAGACAAGGCGGAATTTATCACAAATTCAAGCCTAGCCTGGACCATTCAGCCATTTAGCCAGACTTTGTCTCAAAAACAGACAAGGGCTAGGACGGTAGCTCAGCGAAAAGGTTCTAGGTTTAGTCTCTCATACCACCCCCAAAAAAGGTGTGGTCTATAAAAGATGACTCTGGTGGGAGAACATGGAATTAGCTGTGGATAGAAAATGTTCAGTTTATATTCTACTTCCTACACTCATAAGAACTTAGAAACATTTCTAGTTCGTTCGTTCGTTCTTTTTTTTTTTTTTGTACCAGGCATTGAACTCATGACCTTATGCTTGCCAGGCAGGTCCTTATGCCACTGAGCTAAATCCCCAGCCCACATTTCTAGTTCTAATCTTCAGAAGTCATGTTTCCCATCACTTAGTGCAGAATTTGTTTAATTTAGGTTTCTAAGTTCAGTTTAAAAGATCACTGTTTCACAAAAAATAGAAAACAGTTTCTTGGCTACCAACTTTTCTGAATCAAAACTAAAGTCTGACTACAAACGTAGTCAGAATATAGAAGACTAGGTTTGTCCCATTTAGGGGTAGAAATTAAATGTTTTCAAACTGTAAAAATATATATTACCTGCTAACATCCTAAAAAAGGTTAAAAGGAAACAGGAAACTAAGAGAAAGGACTACAGTATACCTTACTGAAGAAGCATTATACTTGTGCATGCTAAGGCTGGTATAAACACCTTGTTTAGTATTTAAGAACTCCTGTCCCTATAGCATAGCAGTATACAAAAAGTGTACTAAAAGTCAGGTGTGGTGGCACATGACAATTAGCTCAGCACCTGGGAGGCTAAGGCAAAAGGATTGCCAAGTTCTAAGCTAGCATGGGCTATATGATAAATTCAGAGCCAGCCTGGACTATGATAGCAAGACTCTTTCAAAAAATAAAGAAGTACATTGAATGTTTAAAATTTGCCATTAATTACAACTCTTAGATTTATTGTCTGCTGAGGTTAGATTTTTCTTTGTTTAAATAAAATCAAGGGACTGAAAACCTACATATTTTAACAGTCATTCTCAGTTTAAATTGCTTCAGCGTAGGTGGGCATGATGACACACACCTGCAGGCCCAGCACTCTGGTAGACTGAGGCAGGAGGATCATAACTTCAAGCCCAATCTGTGCAGTTTAGTGTTTTAGTGAGATCTTCTCAAAACAAAAATTGAAAACAGGGCCAGGGTTGTAATTCAGTGAGATTATAGGTTTTATCCCTAGTACCAAAAGAAAAAGCAAAAAAAAAAAAAAGAAAAAAAGAGTGCTGGATATAGCAGCACATTTGTAATCTCAGCTACTCAGGAGGCTGAGGCAGGAAGACCTAAAGTTTAAAGCAAGCATGGACAACTTGGCAGAACCCTGCCTCAAAAATAAAAAGGTCTAGCACTATGGCTCAGTAGTGGAGCACTCTAGCCTGCATGAGGCCTGAGTTCACTAGTACTCTAAAGAGTTTCAGTGTATATATTTATGTACTTGAAGAGAGAATAAACCCCCCTCTCTCCTCTTAAAAAGAAATGAAGTGTGGATGAAGGAAAACATTTAACAGTAAAGGTCTGAGGGTAATTTTCTTAGCTACTGAAGTATACCTGAGGAAGAGTCTGTAACTCCCATCAATAGTGACAGTTTGGTAATGATGTTTGGGAGTGTCAGAACACTTATATAGTTTGGAAACAAAACTGAACGATTTTCTAAGTTTTGTGTCTCCTACTACTACCCCTGTCTTCAATTTACACAATCATACTAAAGCAAAAATATGATTACAGAACAATCTTACAATGGAGATAAATTCAGGACTGCTTTGGATAGGTGTCTTTTGGTGGTGATTGTTGGTTGATTCATGTTTCCATTGGTTCATATTTTCTACGTCCATATTTCAGATTTGGAAAAGATTACAATCTAGTAACATGTAGGGATACACCTGAATTAACTTGTTTCCTTCTTTATACACTTCTTTTAGTTTTTAATAGTGCCTTTTCTAAATTTTACCTTTTACTTTTCTTGATGATAAACTTTTTAAATGGCATTATAAAATAGTACAGTTTATGAAAGGTTTTGGTGGGTTTTATGTTGTTTTGTTTGTTCTTTGTAGACTTGTTAACTTCTGATGCACTCATTTTTCCTGTTACTGAAGTGAATTTGGCATTAAACTTTAAAAATCTCTTTCTGGGTTTTCTGAGCACCAAGTAATGTTACGGTGCTGTTGAACAGACTGTGCTAATCTGTGTGCTATACATAGCTTCTACCTTTTTTTATAATAAAACATACTTTTTTTTTTCATGAATTCTCATAGATTATAGTTAAGCCAAGTATTGTATCAGAGTACGTCCTGGGCTGGGAGTCTAGCACAGTGGTAGAGATTTTATTTAGCATGCAGGTCCTCACCCCAGCTCCACAAAACAAAAAACAAACAAACAAAAGCTTCCTATATTAGCTTTATAAAAAGTCATTTTTAGCTGAATGTGGTGGCACATGCCTGTAATCCCAGCACTCAGCAGGCTGAGGCAGGAGGATCACTCAGAGTTGGAGGCCAGCTGGATACATAGTGAGGCCCTGTCTCAAAAAAACAAATATAAAAAAATCAGTTTTTACAAATTGAATTTTTTTGTGTGGGAGTAGCATGTGATACACATTTAGATTTGCTGAATAACTTCAGACAGCTGTGTTTAAATTGGGACTGTATATTGGTTTACATGTGAAATACATTTTATAACTAGGCTTTATAGCTTTAGTCCCTATATACTTCACTCTTTAATACTTTGAAAAACTGCAACTATGGGAAATGCCCACTCCAAATTGACCCAGAAGTTTTAATCTGTAATTTTACAGTTTCTACGTAACTACAACTTACTTTGGACTTAGAGTTGAGCCAAGGGAATATTGAGTTACCAGAAGAGACTTTGATCACAAATAGCATTTCTTTGCTGAAGATCTAGTGAGAGACAAACTGTTCCAGTGAAGTTGGTGTGGGATTTATCTTCTGTATAAATTTTTAAAATTAAAAAAGTTAGGAGGTGGTGTTTTAGGTGATTTAAACAGTGAAAAAGTATTAGATCTGTTGTGTATATATATATATGACTTAGTTTTTTCTATAACTAATTCAGAACATCAGAACTTATTTTAAAATACTTTTAAATGCTATGTTGTATACTATTAAATTGTTATCTTTTTAAACAGAAAAAGAGACATGGCCATTTATTTTGTATTTGATCACTAGATCTACATCTTTTTAATTAAATCAGTTTTAAACTCATACCCCTTCTATAGTTGCCTGCAGAAGCAAATTCATTTCCAGATGTTATTTGTGTCTTTGTTTCTTCTAGGTTTTCTCTGCTTTAACTGCTTAGCTAGTGAATGAATGCAGAATTGATACCTAGTATATTTACTAAATGCAGTTTAGCTGACTGGATTATCTCTTTTATTCTACTAATGTGATATAGCTTTGCCATGAATTTGAAGATTCATTCTGTGGTGATTGTGAACCCAGGTTTTCCTCACTTCTTGAAGCTCTGGAAAAGATTAACTCTGAGCATCCCCTACAGGCTAATGTCAGTCAGTGAAGAATAGTATAGCCTAAGGGTGGACCTTAGGAAATGATGTGTACCAAAGAGAAATTAATTGAGGCTACTGCTTTTGAGTTTGTTAATGTCCTTGAGCCAGACCAAAACTGGGCCATTCCCCTTCCTATGAGAAGAGATACTAAATAGTATTGCCCAGAACATTTGCTTAAAGGGATGTGGGTCTGTTAGTGTTCTCAGCATACCATAACAAAGTACCACACTTGAGTGGCTTAATAGAAATTTATTTTCTTATACTGTAGTTTTGGAGTCTTAAAAGTCTTAAGTTTAAGGTCTGGAATGATTTAGTTTTTGCTGAGGGCTCTCTTCCTGGATTACGGATGACCTTGTTCCCAGGGAAGTAGTGATGGTAGTGATGAAGACAGTGGTGGTGGTGGTAATGGCAGCAGTGCTGCCTCCTTCATAAGGCCACTAGTCCCATCACTGAGCATCATCCTCTACTCATAGTGGTCTAATCTAATGCTAGCTCATCAGTGCGCCATCTCCAGGTACTATCATATTAGGGGAATATAGCTTCTGTGTGCAATTCAGAGGAACACAAGTATTTAATCCATAACAGTATATACAGTTTATATAATTTTTTCTTCTTTCTTTCTTTCTTTCTTTCAATGGAATTTGAGAGAAATTTCTTAGAGTTGCAGTTATTTTTCCCACAAAAGCATGTCACCTGTTTTAAGGTCTAAGATATCACACAAAACTAAGCAACAAGGTAGAACATGTAAACATATTTCACTGACTGTGATGGATTTGTTTCTATCTGCATATAAGAATCAGTTATAGTTGCTGCCTTTGACACATTGTTACATAGAATCTAGTGTTTCCCTCTAGTTCTTCTGCCATTTTTTCCCCAGTAATCTTAACAATTTAAAATGAATGATGCTTATCTGTGTTTTTATTTTGTAAGATTTTATGGGCCATATGTGTCATGCTTTATTTTGTGGTATTGGGTCCACCACTGACTAAACATCATAAAGATTGTACAACAAATGTTATTATGTGCATTAATAATCTAGTTGAATCCTACATATTTATGAGTCAGTAAAGTTTAACTTACATAAAGGCAGAATCGAAATAAGATCCCTATGACACAACTTCAAGTAAAAGCTACAACCAAGATTTCATCTGATGTTCTAATAGCCTTGACATAATTTCATTTGATTACTTGAAATTTCACCAGCCTACCAAATGTATGTTTGTGAAGAGAACAAGACTCTGCTTTCTAAATTCTGTGGTATAAATGAATTAAAATTCTTCCATACTCCTGGATATACCTATATGGCCAGTTTCTTATACTGTCATATCACTAAATTAAAACAGCTAAGTGTGTATTGAATTTATTGTTCCAAAGCTTTTTAATTCATAATGCTTATTGAGTCTCCTAGGATGTCACCTTATCATTTTGTTCATTTTAGATAAGAAATATTTGTGACTGAAGCATATTAAATGAGGATATTTCAGTTAAATCTGTTTAGTATGTGTTTTAGAAATTTTTCTCAAATTCTAGAAAAATTTCTCATTTAAATTTATCTTGAAATTGTTCGTCATCTAATGCCTAATCTGTATTAAATATATCTGCAAAAAGTGTTGAATTTCATTCTAAAATAACTTTAAAAGTTAAGTAGAACATAAATAATCTGCAAAGATCAGTAATGGATACATAGTAGGTAAAGGTAATCTGTATTATTTATTCCACAAATTCTTATTAAAAAGTATTTTTTAATTGAGCACTTCTAGAAATTTCCACCAAAGTCTGGCATATTTATGTCCATTCTTTAGTAATACTCAAATTTATATTAACAAAGTTGTGTGTTAAGAGAATGAGACATGGGTAATACTTGTTTTGGTGCCTAGTTTAAATTCTTTCCAAAAATTGCCTGTTTTGAGAATGAAAAATACATTTATCAAAAAATTAAATGTATAAGCGCCTACCTGGCAAGTGTGAGGTTGTGAATTGAATCCCTGGTACCAAAAAATAAAAAAGGAAATTAAATGATATTTCAGTACATTTCTTTAAGTCTTGCATACCTCTGCTCTGATAACTGAAGATTCACCACAGCAATTAATAACTTTTTAATTTTAATGTCTGTTTAGAATTATTGGGGTCTTTATCCATAGTGAGTGATCAGGTTGTATGTGATTGTATTTACATTCCAAATATTTTAAGGTCTAAGAATACTCCGTGTTTCTGTCTTCTTTCTTCCTCTTAATTATTAGAAAATATCTTCATTTTATTGTTTTATACTCATATATTCTTCCCTCTTAAGTTAAAATTCAGATGAACTAGAAATTAAAAATCACATCTCATTTTGTGTTATATAAGTCAGCATCAGAGTACCTTGCAGTCGCTTTAGTGTAGGCATAAAAATAGATTTATTGTAGTACAGAATAAAACCCAGCATCTCATTAGGTATAGATTTTTATATGGAGGATGGTTTCTTGAAATAGGCTTTTTCCTTGTCTCTTTCTGTCTTTCACGCATTGAAAAGAACACTTTGGTCTTCTTTAACTCAGTGGTACTTTATAATGCACTATTCTTCCCATCACTGTAAAAGACTGATGCATGGGTAAAAATATCTTTTTTATATCACAAATAAATTGAGCTTGTTATAGTCCCCTCTCTTCATTTTCAGGAAGAGGCAGAAATCCAGGCAGAACTTGAACGTTTGGAAAGAGTCAGAAATCTTCACATACGGGAACTCAAAAGAATAAACAATGAAGATAATTCGCAGTAAGTCATTATTTGTATTTTATCGTTGTGCATGATGGAAGTCCTCGTGCCTCATATGATCATACTTAGAAAAAAACCCAGTCTTTCCCATGGCTTGGAGGCCCTGGTGCGATCTGGTCCTGGATCAGCTTACCGTCGCATGGTGCCATGGACACACTAGTCTCCTCAGACATGCCAAGCACATCTTCTAAGCTCAGGGCTTTTGTGATTGCCAGTTTCTCAACCTGAAATGTTCTTCTAATTACCTTGAGTGGCTTGCTTTTTTGCTTCACTTTTTATTTTATGCCAAATTTTCATTAGAGCAACTGTCCTAAAACCCCTATCAACAGTTAAGTCTTTTCACGTCATACCGTCTTCCTTTATCTTGCTTTATTTTTTTCATAGTATTTTATCATGACTATATCTGGAATTAAAAATTTATTTTCAAGTTATTTATTATCTGTCTCCTTCCACTAGACAAGAGCAGAGGCTTAGTTTTGTTGTTTGATCTTCCGAGCCCAGATCAGTGTCTAGAATATGATAGACACTTAATAAATATGTGTTGATTGAATACCAAAGTTATTGGTTGTAATAGCTGAGAAAAAATTTTTCAATGGAAGATATTCTAGTAAGCTATGTATCCAGTATTATGAAAGAATTTTGAAAGAAATAGGAAACAGCTATGAATTAGTCTATGCTCTTAATCCTTCATTATTAGAATAAGTGCCATAGGTAGAACATTTTAGAGGAATTCAAAGAAAATGGGAGCTTCATGAAGAAGACAGAAATAAAAATGAAAAGAACACCTATGAAACGGCCCAGGCCAGCAAGGGTATGCATATCAGAAAAGCCACCAAGTACCTGAAGGGTGTCACTTTAAAGAAGTAGTGTGTGCTGTTCTGGTGTTAAGGTGGTAGAGTTGATAGGTGTGCCCAGACTAAGCACTGGGACTAAATATAGGGTTGCTAGTCCAGAACAGTGAATTTGTGCTGCATATGCTTTAAACTACAGAGAATAATGCTGAATTTATGGGTTTAGATACAGATTCTCAGCGGGAATCTTTTAACAATTGAGGTGAACGTAGCACTCAGTAGGCACCTGTACTTAACCAAGTCATGGTCGTATTTATCCATATATGAGCTCCTCCTGCCGTGCTGAGAGGAAAAGGAACCAGTTCCTAAACCAGGAAAATAGGTTGTGAAAAAGAAAGTATCAGAAGCCAAAGAAACAAAAACTAACCACACAGAATAAATTCAGCATACCCTTTCAGTGTAGCAGTACCCTCATCTGTAAAACAGATGAGTAGCAAGGCCTATTTTATAGGGTTCATTGATAACTAAATGAGTTGACACACCTGAGTGTTTACTGTGTACCAGGTAAATAAATATTAAATAGTAAGAGTAGTAATAGTGTCTGATTTTTTTCTTTTAAAAGTTTTAAAAAATTCTTACTTTTTACATTGATAGTTAAAATTTTATTTTATAGAAATCTAAAGAGTAAAATTTAACCATAGACAATGGCCTATTTATGAATATAATTATTATAAACATATATCATTACTATATATTGTACCTGGTCATAATGCTTAATATAAAAGTATATTTTTCAAGAGAAGTGATTTCTGAAGAATAAGTAGATAAAGGATTTTATATCAACCCAGTGATTGTTAGATCTTTATGAGAATACAGTAATTGATCATTATTCAGCTATAAAAATTAAGTATTGTGAGCATCAAATCCTTAAGATAGGTGATATTCATGCAGGTAGACTGGTAGAGAATGAAAAGAAGAATTGAATGGGATTTGAAATTAAAGTTACTGAAAAATAAATAGGTACAAGTAGAATAAGAAAATAAAACTTTATAACCAGACATAGTGGCACCTGCCTATAATCCCAGCACTTCGGAGGCTGAGGCAGAAAGATCAGCACAAGCTGAAGACCAAGGTGCCTGGGCTACAATAGTGAGTTCAAGACTAGCTTGGACTATATAGTGAGACCTTGGCTCAAAAAATGTTTAAAAATAGAGAACGAGGGCCAGGGATTTAGCTCAGTGGCATAAGTGCCTGCCTGGCAAGCACTAGATCGTGAATTCAGTCCCCCGTACCAAAAAAAAAAAAAAAAAATAGAGAACGAAAATTCAATGTAGAAGGAACTTTAATGTAGAAGGAACTTTCTTATGTGCCTTTTGAAGTGCCTGAGTGGATTTTCTCCCCTACTTTTAAGGTTCAAAGATCACCCAACATTAAATGAAAGATACTTATTACTTCATCTGCTTGGAAGAGGTGGCTTTAGTGAAGTGTATAAGGTAATGTAAATTTTATTCTGTTCACACTAATAAGGGCATTAGTGTGAAGAATTAATATTAAGAGTATGTGGACAAGAATTACTTGTCTTTTATTTGTTGATGTTGCGTCATTGTAATTACAATACAACGGATTATTGTGGTTTGCACTGTCTGTCTCTTAGAGCTGAAACACTGTGCTCACACTTGAACATCTATGTTTAAGTCTTTCAACAGCTCTAACTTTATAAATAAAGACTGAAACGCAGAGAGTGTTAGCACAGAGTCAGTCAGCTAGGAAGTTTATCTGATTCCAAAGAGAACAGTCTTAACTATTGCATTCCTATATTGTGTTTGATCTCATGCTTTTATACTTTTGTAACAAAACAGTTGTTTACTATTATTCCTTTGCTACATATTTTTAGGTTAAATTGTTTGAGTAGGGGCATTGAGTATCCTCGTTAAGGAAATATGTAGCTGTTAAGTTATGTACCCTGGAACCTTTCCCCTAGGGGTGAGCTCAGCTCTGAACCTGGCCTCCTGTGTACTAGGCAAGTGCTCTATCACTGAGCACTGTTTTAACCCTACTCCCCAAACATTTTTAAAGAGATACCTTTGTATATAAATCACAGTGGAACTTAAATTATTAAATCTTTTTAAATGGTATTCAGTTTTTGAAGAAGATTAATCATGTAAAGCTTTAAAGTACTGATCATACTGTGTTTTCTTAATTTAAGAAATAGACTGTTGATTTGAACAAATCCAGTACAATTCTAGGGGGAGGCAAAGAAGGAAAATTGATTGGGTATGAAGTGACATTAAGAAATATTGATGTAGTTAGGTCTGATAATATTACCTCTTATTGATAAATACTGGAGAATTTATGGATTAAATGATGTGTTTTCTGGGATTTGTTTTTAAAACGTTCCAAGAGGGAAAAAAGAAAAGCATGAGAGAGCTGTTAATGTAACTGAATGGTACACGATTTGCCTAGAACATGCAAAGCCACACAGATGATGATTTTTAAAGCAACAGATGAGATACAAATGGCAGTATTTTTGAAACTATTTGGTGGAGACTGGGGATAAAGCTCAGTGGCACAGCACCTGCCTGGCAAGCTGAGTTCAATTCCCATTACCAAACAAACAAAAAAATGTATGGTGGGTACATAAGGGTTCATTATTTTTGTATATATTGGACAATTTTACAGTCAGTATAGATTTTTTTTCAATAGTTGGAAAATTGCTAGGAACTTGTTAATTCTCAAAAAAAAAAATGAAAAGTAAGGAGATTGCTTACAAAATGTTGATGAGGCATGTTTTATCCAACCCACAGAAAAGCATTATAGCCATCTTTTTTGTGGCAGCTTACTACTGCCAGAATACAGAAGCAAGTCCATACTAAAAATAAATATAGTCTTACAGTTTTATCTTGATTCAATATATTGGCGTTAATAAAACTTGAAAGTGAAAATTCACATTGAGGTTTTCTCTCACAAATTCACATTTTCTATCACAAATGAAATTTGTATCTCATTTATTTTGTGTATTTATTGTTTTCAGTACTGGGGATTGAACCTAGGGGTGTTCCACTCCTGAACTGCATCCCCAGCCCTTTTTTTATTTCAAGATGGGGTCTCATTAAGTTGCCCAGGTTGGCTCTCAGCTTGTGATCTTCCCACCTTGCCCTCCAAAGTAAAGTGAATCACAGACATGTGTCACTGCGCCCAGGCAGCTCATTGCTAATAGTAAATATCTCATTGAACTGTATGCTCTCAGTGGAAATGATTGCTAAAGGTTGTAGTGCTTATTCTCCTTCTGGGGGGTTTGTTTTGTTTTGTTTCTTGGTACCAAGGATCAAACTGACAACCTCGCATTTGTCAGGCAGGTGCTGTGCCGCTGAATAATATTCCCAGCCTTTTCATTCTGTATTATATAAAATTTTTCACCAAGATTTAAAAAAAAAAAGTCCCTTCAACTATTCAGTTGGTCTATGGACATAATTGGTTTTTGTCTTGAATCCTAGGCTTTTGACCTGTATGAACAAAGATATGCTGCTGTGAAGATCCATCAGCTTAATAAAAGCTGGAGAGATGAGAAAAAAGAAAATTACCACAAGTAAATATTAGTACTTTATGGTTTTTATAAATTTAATTTTTTAATCATCTTGGAAAATTAATATACTCTCTTTCCCATAGACATGCCTGCAGAGAGTATAGAATACACAAAGAACTGGATCACCCTAGAATAGTTAAACTGTATGACTATTTTTCGTTGGATACAGATACGTAAGTGAATGTAATGATTTAACTTTTAAAAAAAGATATGTTTGTTTTTACTTTCACTGTCCTTTGATGATGATATAACTGTTCTCCGTTTCTTCATTGTAATTCTGGTTACTAGATAATAGTTATGTCTAATTATTTTTCTCTTTTCAAATTGTAGGTTTTGTACAGTGTTAGAATACTGTGAAGGCAATGACTTGGATTTCTATCTGAAACAACACAAGTTAATGTCAGAGAAAGAAGCTAGGTCTATTGTAATGCAGATTGTAAATGCACTAAGATATCTCAATGAAATCAAACCTCCCATTATACATTATGATCTTAAACCAGGTAATTAATGAAACATGTCTTAACTTTAAAGCTCTAAGCAGTATAGTTTTATAAAGTCATATTAAGTTGTCTGTAAATATGCTCATTGATTTCATTTGTAAAACTTCAGTGGAACAGTAGTAGAATTAGAAGTTTTTATTGTCACATTTAATAAGTATATATACTTCTAAAAAGTTAAAACATTAACATTTCTAGTATATGTATCATTAAAATAATCTTGTATTTTATTCTTAGGCAACATCCTTCTAGTAGATGGGACAGCATGTGGAGAAATCAAAATTACTGATTTTGGTCTGTCCAAAATTATGGATGATGACAGCTACGGTGTAGATGGGATGGATCTGACCTCCCAAGGAGCGGGCACTTACTGGTAAATGTGTTACTGAAAATATCACAACTTCCTACATTAACTCCAGTGTTTTTATGAAACTTAGTTTTATTTTCAGGTTGTCTTTGATATTACTGTGCTGAAGGTATTGATATTAGCCACTGGGCAGGGAGAGAGAACAATGTGGTTAGTTCTGTCTTCTGTTCTGAACTCCAAATATCAGCAAACTGGAGAGAGAATGTCATCTAAATTTAGTACCCTAACTGTTCTAAGTAAAAACCATAAACATCAAAACCTTTTCTATAGAGGTTTCATGGTTTATATTTTTGAAACAGATGGATGTCTTATTCATTGCAGATATATCATAGATTTGTTGTATTCTTTTTTTTTTTAATTGGTACTGGGGATCGAACTCACGACCGCACGCTTGCAAGGTAGGCGTGTATGCTGCTGAGCTAAATCCCCAGCGATTTGTTGTATTCTTGGTCTTGGATTTGACTGAAGTCACTTTTAAAGACTTCATATGGGGCCAGGGATTTAGCTCGGTAGCACAGGCACTTGTCTGGCCAGTGCAAGATCATGAGTTTGATCCCCAGTACCAAAAAAAAAAAAAAAAAGACTTCATATGTGTACATCTAGATAGAACCAATTCATAAATATAAATCTATTTTTTTTTTTTTTTGTCTTTTTGAGACAGAGTTTCACTATACAGTTCAGGCTGGTCTTGGACTTACTTTGTAGCCTGGGCTGGCCTCAAACTCACAGTAGTCCTCCTGCCTCAGGCCCCTGAGTGCTAGGATTACAGGTGTGAGCAGCCACACCTGGCCCATGTCACCCTCAAAATACTCTATCTAGGTGTTTACAAAAACTGTCACTGTGAATTTTCAAACTTTTTGTCAATTTCACCAAAGTAGAGAACATATACTAATAAAATTTCTGTTTTGTTTTGTTTAATATAAAATTTCAAAACATTCTCAGAGTAAGTTAAGTAAAAGAATGAATTGTAATGGGAAGAGAACTACACTCAACTTCATTGCACAGGATTGTGAGTACAAACAGAATGAGGCCAGTAATTACTTGTTCTACAAGGTGTCACAGATCCATGTAGATTTTACTTTTCACAGAGAAGTAGTCATATTATGTGTACTTTTAAAACCACTTGAAAAAAAAAACCACTTGAAGTTTGTTAAATTATGTAGTAATGCAATATAGATAAAGCAACAATGTCTAGTTTTTAAAATTTCGTATTTGAAGAAAGTTATCATTCAAACTTGTAAGCCCCTAATAGTCTCACTCAATAATCTTCAGACTTTTTCTTTTATCAGCAAGTCTTATGCTTTTGTAATAAACTCTTAGAATACTGCTTAAAAAACACAGATCCTTGGTAGAACCCTGAACTCCGTGGAGACAGCTTGAAACCTGTGTTCTGAATATGAAATCATTCCTCCTCTGTGGGACCTTCTCATTATTTTGTTTCCCTTTCACTCTGGCCTGACTTGTTCTGGATAGCTCGCGGAAGTTTCCCTCTTACAGGTGGTTGCTTGTTTTAGGGACTGTACAAAAAGAGATTTTCAGGGAATTTCCACATAGACACATGGAGTATATTTTCCAGAAAAACAATTCTCCCAAAAGATGATTAATTTCTACAGTCATTCTAGTTAGTTAGCTGTATATTTAGAAATCATGACGGCCTATCCACATTTTTGAGTACATATGTAATGCTTTTATAAGTTACCTGACATCCCCAGATACTTAAAATTATGTCACTGTTATATAAAATGAAAAACATCACTTTTGTCTTTTCTCCTTTTCCCAGTGTCTAGTGCAGTTCCTCACTGCACTGGTGGGCACTTTTCCCCAAATATCTGCTGTCTATTCTGACTGTGTGGATAATGTTCAAGAGCCATGCTTGTTTCCATTAATGCATAGACACCCAAACAATAAGAACTTTCATTGCTAAAACAAACCTAGCGTTTTACTTGACTTGGGAGCTAGGAAAGGTTTTCTACCACTAGTGAGTCATCTTTGAAAGTTCTACTTTATAGAAGTCCTTTGTCTGTAAGAGATTATTCAGCATCTTGATGAAACTGCAATGATTTTAGCATAGTAAATATCAAACTGAACTTTTAAAAAAGTAGATTCCCACTTAGCTGCATTATTCCTTTTCATGATTTTTAGTTCATCTAAATTTTGGGCATGTGAGTTGTTTGTATCCCTGATGAATCTTTTTTACTAATAGGTGAAAAATTTATTTTTATCCTTCAGTATCAAAAATATGAAACTATAAATAGCACTCAATAAATCTTAAAAGATAGCATTTTTGAATATTTGGTGTATTTCAGATACTGCTAGTGCTTGGAACTACACAATGAAGAAGAGTTCCTTGCACGACTCACAGTCTTGGTGTAAAAATTAGTGCCATAACACAGGTACCACACTGTCCCTTCCCTGGGTGGGGGTGGGGGGGGCAGCAAGCCCTGGCTGGAGGAAAGCAGCACAGGCTTGTGGCGGCCTGCCTGGACTTGACAGAGAAGAGGCACTCGCCAAGTAACACTGAGTGGCCGGTCAAGGAGGACACAGAGACTGGAAAGCACACAGGAAAGAGGAGAGCAGAGGAAAGAAGCCAGGCCACTGGGACTGGAGGAACAGAGAGCAGCACAGTGAGGGCAGAGTTGAAAGTTATGATGCTGCCAGATTAGGATGGGTCTTCCCATAGGAACAAGAGCCATGCAGACTATCTTGTCAGTAAGTTCTCTACAGGTAATTGAAATGAGAACTATGAGATCTGATGTACACAGGGCGACCAGAATATATAGTGAATGTTTACATTAAAAAATTTATTAGCATAAAAAAGACTCATTGCTATTGACTCCCTCACAATACAGCTCCCCCCGACTTTGAACATACCTCATTGTTCTTGCCACTTTGTGAAACAGTTCTAGAAGTCCTCTTTTACCAATCTCTTTATGAGCTGTGATCAAAAATACAGTTAATGGGGACCCGAGCTTCTCGGACCCGCAGAGTGGCCTGGGCTGTTTGGATTGAAAGTCTGCGCAGACCTGCATCTCGGCGCGACTGTTTGGGACTGGTAGGCTCGCCCTTCATCCGCAGGGAACTGCCTGGAGACCGGCATCTGGGCCAGGTCTGTTTGGGCCCGTAGCCCCGCCCTTCACCCCCAGGAAGTCTCCCAGAAAGCAGCATCGCGGCCTGTCTCTTTGGGACCCGAAACTCTTGGACCCGCAGAGTGGCCCAGGCTGTTTGGATTGGGAATATTGTGGAGACTGGCATCTTGGCCAGGTCTGTTTGGGACCGGGAACTTTTCAGAAACCAACATTCTGGCCTCACTCTTTGGGACCTGTAGGCCCTTCCCTCGCAGGGAACCTCCTGGAGACCTGCCTGGGACAAAGCACGGTGGCCTGGCCTGCCTGAGATTCCACAGGCTCCAGGGTGGCCACACCCAGCATTCACCTTACAACTTAGGGAGCCAGGAGCCCACAGAGGGGAGTTAGGACCCTGTGAGGAAGCCAAGAGCCTGTGGGGGAGCCACTGCCCCTCCAGGAACTGAGGG
>PVJX010007712.1:0-69545 GCA_004027295.1 Dolichotis patagonum
GATTTACTCTAATTCTGGGACTCTATTTTTAAATTTTATCTATTTGTATATGTTTGTAATATATAATATAGACTTTGCTTGTATTTCATACATGTATATGATGCATCTTAGTCCTTTCTTATGGCTCCTCCCTTGGCACCTTTCCCTTCCATAATCCCTTGGATTCCTTCCCATTTGCAGTAAATCTGTCTCCTTGTTTCCTTTTATCTATCTTTTACTTTTTTATTTTGTATTTTGCATACTCTTATGAGAGAAACATATGTTATTTAAGCTTGTGTATCCAATTTATGTCACTTAAAATTGTATTTTCAAGGGGCATCTATTTTCCTATCAATGATTTAAGTATATCCTTCTTTATAGCACAGTAGTATTCCATTTTGTATAAATGCCACATATTTTTAATCCATTCATCTATTGATGGATATATAGGGTACTTCCAAGATTTATGTGCTTATGAATTGTGCTGCTATAAACACTGGTATGCACATATCACTATAATATGATGTTTTTAACTCTTTCAGGAATATACCTAGTAGAATATATATACATAAATATATATGATTCTATATATATGATTCATTTCTGGCAGAACTAAAATTTTTTCAAATCTTTCTGCTTGACTTTTTGCTGCCAATTTTTTCTATAAATCTGGCCTAAAGTAGCCAACAATATCCATGCCACAGAATAAAAGTTGTGCTGCCTTGACATTTCTTCCAGCTAATCAGTTCGTCTGTGCCCTTTAAAATCAGCTTTGTACAAGGTTCGGGGTCTTGGAAAAAATATAGAAACGTTCTTTGTCAGAATGTAACATATGGTCCTTGTAGGCCAGTTGACAATAGTCAGTGACATAAATCTTCAGTGCTTTCTAAACACCCGCAAAAACAACTGCAAACTCTTCTGAGCCCCAACATTAGGTGCAGTCATGACAGTATCTCCAATCTTGGTATCGATTTTCAATATTCAACAGATTTTCATTGCTGGGATAAAATACCTGGTACTTGAAATATCTGATACTTGAAACTTAAAGAAGGGATTTATTGTGGATTACGGTGTCAGAAGCTTCATTCCATGCTCAGCTGAGTCCAGGGCTGATATACCACAGTGGAACGTCATGGAAAACAAAACTACTAACCTCACTGCAACTAAGAGGTCGTGAACAGGGGAACAGATTGAGAGGAAGGGATCAGAGATAGTTCCCGCAGATACAGGCTGATGACTTAGACATACGCAGAAGTATGATTTATTAATCTCTTGGACATTTTTCAGGTCAGTCGAGCTGTTGATCAAGATTAACCATAACACTGGCACAGTACATGCTGTGTCTAGATACCTATACTAATCCACATGTTAAGGATATTTATATTTATGGTGGGCTGAATATGAAGAAAAAGCAGTTTTGTCACCACTATTCTCATATATAAATTTGACTACATTGTTTACTAAGGCTTATACAGTACTTTGACAAGCTTGCAATAACAAAATGCAACATATTAAGCAATTTAAACCCCCAAGATTTATTTTCTTACAATCAGGACACTGGACACTCAAAATCAAAGTATGGGACGATGCTGATTTTTTTTGTTTGTTTTGTTTTGTTTTTCTTTGTTTTTTTTTTGATACTGGGGATCAAACTTAGGACTTTGTCCTTGCCAGGCAGGCACTTATGCCTGCGGAGCTAAATCCTTGGCACAATATTGGTTTCTTATGTGACCTCAGACCTTGGGCTATAGACAACCACCCTCCCTCTAGATCATCACATGGTCTTTCTTCTGTACAGGCATGCCCAGTGTTGCTTTCTGTATAAAGTTGCTTCTCATAAAAATACCACCATATTAGAACTAACCAGGTGGATTACAGCCCACTCTAATGCATTGTTTTATTGGAAAAACCTCTTAAATATCTTACCTAACAATAAAATTGTGTTCTGAGGTAGTGGGGTTTAGAAGTTCAACATATAAATTTGGAAATTTTAATAACGTGTTTCTGTATCATAACTTTTAGTACATTAGCTTAATAGAGTTTCTAATTTTCCATAGAAGAATAGTCAATATTTCAGCAATGCTACTCAACACACACTTAACATGCTCTTCTTTGTCAAAGTTTTACCATCTCTTCTTTCAAAGTACAAATAAAGTCTGCATTCATCCCTTGTAAGGGTTTCCTCGATCTCCTTATCTCACTTTCCTCTTCAGTCTGGATGTATTTTCTATCATTTAATTTCTTTGCTGCAGCCCCTTACACCACTGTGATAGTACTTCTTAGTGTTTTTATACTTGCCTCCCTCAGCCAGCAATATTCTTCTACCCACTTCCTCTCTTTCTGTTCTTCTTTATTCAACTGACCATTCAGGAGGACTTCCGTATCCATTCTATAATTTATATTCCCCACTCTCACTTTCCATGCTGTGTTTTATTCTTAGTGGCTTTTATTACTAATATACATTGTATTTAATTCCTATAACAGGGTTTATTACCTGTCTCTCCACAAATATGTGCTAGACTTTTGTTTGTGCTATTGGCTGATATATTTCCTCTAGTTAGGACACTGTCTGGTAAATTGCACATATTCACTGTGTACCTTGATATAAATGAACAAAAGAGTATTAAGGCTCAATATTTTAAGTCCTTTTAATCTTACCAGGACAAGAAACAGTACAGTGCAGTCATTAAGTACAGAGGCCTTGGAGGCAGAAAAGAATTACGGTACACAGCCTACCAACAGTTCTTCATGGAGAAGAGTCTTTTCCATGTTAAGAATCAGGTTAAGTCAGTGAACTGAAATTAATTACTTTCTTAAAAGAATAATGACATTAAATGGGTTCAGTGGTTGGCAGAGTGATAAATATATTGTGATTCCATAATCAACTCTGATGTCCAAGAAAGACTGATATAATTGATTTACCAGACCTCTTTGGGAAAGCATATGAATAGGATCTGTTATAATGCCCAGAATAAAATAATCTGCATTTATAATGCTGAGTCAAATCATGTTCATTTGTTTTCAATTTCATTGCATGCAGATAATCGTTGAAGTCAGTAAAATTATGCAATTTATGCAGCTTATTTTAGTTTCAAATTTGAAAAGCAAATAAAACTTTGAAAAAGTTTTTTTTGTTATCATTAGTATATGCTTTTAATCAGGTATGGTTTATCTTACCTTTTTAATATCCATTTTACCTTGCGTGTCCAGAGGAGATCACTAGCATTTAGAGTGGTCTGGTTATAGACACACCTTGGTTTTCAAAAGTTTCTTAGAGAACTGCATGGTGTGAAAAGGATCTTTAAATTATTCTGTCTGTTCTCTCAGTTTTTATAAGAGAGGCAAATCCTAGATTGAAACTTCACCAAATGTATACACGTCTCTTAGAAATCCAGGAAATATATGAGATATAGTAGGAAATGAAATATCTTGCCCCAGGAATTCTGAAAGATCCATATTTTTCAGTGGAGGATTGGAGAAGTGGATGTAACATGGCCACAAACTTCTATTTCTAAAAGGTGCTCTACCTAAAAGCCCGGCTGTTTCCATTATACCACCCTAAGCCTTCTTTTAACTAATGATGGATTACAATCATGGTAATGCTGGACTTTGGTCTCCCGCAGAGAAAGTTCCTTGTTGCTTAATGGTTTCCTGGTAACAGTAAGCATGGACTCACTGGTTCTCTGTGAAGATTCCTCAGGATTTAAATTGACTTGCATTTGTGAAACCACATTTGAATTTATAACCTAACAAACTGCCACAGACTATTTTGAAAGAGCACAACTCACACATGATCCACCTTCTCCTCACAATGCCACAAAATAATCGTTTGGTTAAGGCTTTTATATTTCCTGAGACGAGCTTTCTTCCTTTTGCTTTTTCCTGAATGAGGAAGTGCTTATGATCTCACCTCTTAAATTACATTTTAAGGCCTTACAAACCATGGTAAAGGAAGGGACCGAGTCAGCACTAATTTCATAAACTATCTGTAATGGAATTAATTGCACCCTGACTTATTTTTCTTTTTAGAAACAAGTTGTAAAGGAATCCTGTAAATTTTGAAAGAGGAATAAATTCTTTCTAAAAAAGGGTGAGAACTGTAGTAAAATGTTAAAATAGCACAAATTAAACTTGACTAGACTCTCCTGTAAAATCAAACCAAGCAAAAGGGTAGTAAATACCACTCCGAAGAAAAACCAGTGTCTTTCCAGCTAATAATAATAACAATTTATTATTGTTAATAATAAAAACAATTAAAGTATATCATTTAAACACACACTGAGCAAAATTTCAATATTTACTATAGTAATAATTATGAACATTATTTTCACTTACTAATATTCTGATGTTGGGTGCATGTCATATCTGTGAACCTAAACTATCTCATGCATAAAATTATGTTCATTAGGCTACCATCAATAATTCCTTTTCCATCTCTAAAAGTTAGTAATTTTTGTGTCTTAAAGAAAATATGAAGATTCATTAAAATATATATGGTAATAAATTCTACTCAAATATTTAAATACTGCCTGCTAAAAATAAAACATTCTAGAAAAGATCTAAACTGGAAAATACACTGGAGATTTGAAAAGAGGTATAATTATCTTTTTGACTCAACACCAAAAACACCTAGATTTGTCATTTTGCCAAGAAATATATACATCTGTGTATGTATGTCTATGTGTACATGCTCGTGGCCCAAAACTCTCTTATTGCTATACTATCAAGGGTAAAAATTCAGAAATTATTTTATACCTATGACAAAGTGAAAACTAAAATGATTTCAGATTTCAGATCTTTCCACAGAACTCTAAGACCCCTTGTACGCCACAAACTTTTGTATATTCTAAAGACTGGGTGCTATGGTAGCACTCAAATATTACAATCAGGCTTGCAGCACAAAATGTAATACGGAGTGCACTATGCCATGCTTGTTCAGGAAAACCTTTTCATTTCCTTCCTATTTAATATAGGTAAAGAGAGATAGCCTACAATATCTTTCAGTACTTGGTAAACAAAAAGTTAAGAAGCAGTTATGTAACCTACAGCAAAGTCTTTGGCAAAGTTCTCAACTTCTGGTAACCTCTAATTTACATGTGCTTTCTTTGGATTTTAAAAAGTCTGTCCAATTTTGTCTGGTTTTGGAATATCTTCTTTGGAGGTCAAACAGTTCTTTTAAAATTTAGGCAACTTCTTCTACTCCCCTCAGATGAGTTAGAGCTATAGCTCACACCAAATTTCATTTTACCAAATTTTTAGTGCAAACTGCAAGGATTTTTCATGAGTGGTCTGTAGTTCTTTTTTCTCTGCTTCATTTCATTCAAAACTTGAAAATACTAATGATGTGAGTCACTATGGGTATGGATTGGCATCCATAAAACGTTTCCTAGCTTAAAACAGGCAAATCCCTTGTGGTTTAAAACTCTCAGTAAAATATCATTTGGCAACATTGCTCTTCTGGATTTCTTTAATACTATTTATTTTGCTTGATTGTTAAAGTATTTCATATTTATGTCTTTGTTTTGTGATGATTTAAGTAACCATATATATATTATTTTACTTGAGGGTACCAAGATTTGTACTTCAGGCATTTTCTGATAACTCATTTGCTGATACACGTTAAAACTGTTAGATTTCTTTTTATATGCCCTGTTGGACAAATTGATTGAGGTAAGCAAACATTTTTCTCAGAATATAAAATAAAATTATACTTTTTTAGCTTAAATATACATACTGAAAAATAGCCTCATTTCCTTGTACTGCCTATTTAATTTAGTGCAATAAAACATTTAGAGATATAAGGAAAACTTGTACTCTCTATTAATCAATTAGTCCATTATAACATTTTATAGAATCATATAATGACCTCCATCATCACCTTATCCAGTGAAACACTTGCGTTTTTATAGATAAGTTTTTCTGTAAGTAGATATTATACTGCTAGTTTTTCAAATTCGTGCATTACTCTGAAATCCAAAAATATTTTAGATATATTGGCTATAACATTTATATAATCTACTTCAAGTAGTTTCCTGAATAAGATCCTATATTACTTGGCATTTATTAACCTTAGCAAAGTAGTACAAAATAAATTTAATTTAGACAAAATACTTACAGATTTGGAATAACAAAATATTTTATAAATATGTTTCATATAACTTAGGTAATTGACTCATACCATCTCAATAAGATCTCTGCATTTTTGTAGCCCCTTTCCCTATCCAAATTCTGTCATGGAACCTCTTATTTATGTGTGGCCCTGTAGTACAAGAGGAGACCTCAGAGATCCTGAGTAGATCCCAACGCCTTACACACACTCTTCCATCTCTCAGTCAAGTTAATTCATTGTGTATCTCCTATTGTTAGGGCCCCATTCTACTAAAGTAAGTGTGGTTAACTGAGTTGCACTTACAGATAACCAGTGGAGTCAGGCATGGTGGCACACGTCTGTAATCCCAGCACTCAGGAGGATGGCTGTGAGTTCGAGGTTAGCCTGAATTACATAGTGAGATGTAGTGTCAAAAAAACCCAAAAATGACTTTTGAGATTTCTGACGTTAATGCCTTTACTTAGGAAATGAGATTGGTTTTTGATATTTCTCAAATCAGATAAGAAGAGTATTCTGAGCAAGTGTCATTATTTTTAAGAATCATATGTATTCTGTTATGTAGCTGCTTACGATTGGCTTTGAACTGATTGATGTAACTGCTCTACTGGGCAGAATATAGGATTGTTTGCCAGAACTACTTGGCAACTCTACCCAGATAATGGTTGTCAGGATAACAGGAGACACATTACAAGGACTTTAGAGTTGACCTATATTTATGCAGGTGTTTCTCTATTTAGACAGGGGGAAAACGATGCACACATACCTGGCATTTAAAGGAAAAGCAGCTTGCCTAGCCAGGCATTCAGGGAGGTCCGCTGTTGAGTCAGGGGGGCCTTACAAGTATTCCTGGGCTGTCCTTGCTTAAGAAGTGAGTCAGTCTTGAGCCTGGTGGTGCCGAACAGCCAGAAAGCAGTGGATACCATCTTAACCACTGAATCTGAGTTGTCCGCAAAATTAAAAAGACATGTAGAAGGTACTAATTGCAATCTTTTTAGGATTTTGAGAGGATAAGGATATGTTTAAAAGAACTAAACTTAAAACAAAGCAAACTAGGACATTAAGAAGCATGAGTCTCGAAAAGACTGCATAAATAGATTTAGTTATTTCAGACCTTACTTCTGTTTTAGGTTCTACCAGAGTGATGACCCAAGTGTGTCTGTGAATAGTCAACATATGGTATTTCTTTTTAAGTTTCTGCTATGTCAGAACATTTTCCCCCTGTATTTTTTTTATTTTTCATGTTTATTAATGGTTTTTAGAGTGTATAATGATTACATTCCTTGTGTGGAGGTAGTCTTAATTATTTTTTCATCACATGTCTGAATGATTTTTTCATCTCCCTTCCCATCCTCCTTCCTCCAACTCTTGCTTGCCGTATACTTTTAAGACCAGTACACTAAAGTAACTCTATGCTCCCTTAAAATAATTCTCACTTTAGTTGGCCAATATAGATATAAATTCACTATTGTTAGTGAAAAACAATCAAAATCCATAAGAATGATTTAAGAAGGACTTTCTGTCTGGTTTAAATATAGAGAAGGAATGGATTCCCCTTTCTAAAGAATTTCTAAATTTACATTAAAATTTATAAACTGCATTTAATGATACACAGAATTTAAGACACTCAATTTTCTAGTTTTCTTTCTACCATCCCCTATTCCTTTACTCCACACACTGACTTCCACTAACTCTTTCCAAGGGGGTCTTTTTAAACCACTTTCTAAATCTGTTTCCATTCCTCTTTGTCCTACCTCTTATTTTCTTCAACTGAAGTCCAGCTCAAAGCCCTAGATGGTTTCCCAGCAAGTGCTCCGCTCACAAAGCCTTTCCACTTCCACATTTCTATGCCTTTATGGCCCAGCCCATGCAGCTCAGCCCAATAGACTGTTTTCTATTGACTTGTCAACTTAAATGCAAGCTTTTATACTCAGAGCATTATTAGAGTGCTAAGTACACATTTTTAAACCTTCCAAAAAACATAAAACATATTTTTGGGGAAGAGGAGAGGCTGAGACTGGGATTCTCCCTATTAATCCGGGGAGGCATTGTTGCTCTTGACCGTGCCAATCCTGTCAAGATTCCCATCTTCTATTGCTTTGCATCATACATGGTACACAGCAGAGAATAGTATATGTGGATATTAAGAAAAACAATGACTAACTTGACATTCAAATGAAATAGGAATTTTACTTAGCTATAAAGTTTCTCATATTATTTCACTATGATATTGAAATCTTGAAAGAACCAAGGGAGGTAACTATGAAAAGCATACTGAAATTCTCCATTTCTTCATGTTAGATGGTATCTGAGAGTTTTGGGAATAGCCAAACTGGTTAATAGTTGGATTTCCAGGCATTTCTACTTTTAGGCTATATTGTAAATCCAATTCTTATATTAGTCTGGAACTCCTTTTTTTATCTTTGGCGAGAAGCCAAAAGGGTGCAGAGTGAGGGACAAAAAGAGAAATGATGAGGAGATAATTGCATGTTCAGCAACACCACAACAATTGCTCTAAACCCTGACATAGCTAGAGAATTGCATGAATCATGAGGTAGAAGACAGTTTGGAGTTAAGTGGCTAACCACAGAGCAATCCACGTGAGCCAACGAGCCCAGAAGTGAGACACAGAATCCACAAATGCACAGTATTTGTCTTTTTAAACCACTTACCTGGGTAGGAGAGATAGTAATTGCAAAAATGAGACCATAAAAGTGCTTACTCTGTGGTCACATTGGAAGATGTTGGCAAGCTGTCAACAGCGCCCAGAATAAAAAATAAAAATAAATAAATGGGCAACTACGTATTCCAGACAAACCCCCAAATAACTTTCCCCCAATTTAAGCCAGAGATATTTTCAGAGCTATAACAGTATGCATAAGGACAAGGCAAAATAGAGCAATATTTCTTGCTTCCATTCATCCTCTTTTTTTTTTCCTTCTAACTCTAGCTCACTCTGTAAGTTGGTTTGCAAAAGAAGATAAAGTATTCTGTGAAGCTACTGTATAGAAGTACTTTTCAGGTAGGTACTCAAAGATTTTTACATAGTGCAAGGAACTCAATTTTCTGTATATTTCATGTTTATTAAAAATTCAAGTAAGTAATCAAGTACTGATACTTTACTAAGAAAAAGGGCACAACCTCCCTAATTGTCACTATAGTGACTGTTGTCATAAAACTCCCCTTTCCAACACCATCTTTACAAGCTCGGAATTTTTTAAAGAATGGCTGACTTCATATTGCTCTTAAAACTATTTTAAAATATGATTGAGTCACATTTTCTAAACCTTTTATATTTTGGTTTGGCAAAAGTTGACACTTTTGCCTTTACAAATATTGTCCCAAAAGGAAATTCTAGTGTTGGAAAACTATTAATACTAGTATACAAGTATGTATTGTGAATTTAACTTAAAAAATTTTTATATGAAAGGAAAATTGGTTTATGAATTAGCTAAAATATGCACAATATTTATTAAAATTTAATTAAAATCAATAAAGTTCACCTTTTAAAATTTATCCGTGATACTTAATTACTTTATCTCCTCATTCTATAACATAAAGAATACAGAAAACAAGGATTAAACATATGTTAAATTAGTTCTAAACTACAATGTGTTATTACTTTTAATTCCACACTTAATTTGGCAACTTACACATTTGATTCACAAGTAATTTTGCATAGCATAATTCTTTAGCTACAGTTTATAAAAATAAATGACAAAAATGATTTTTAAAATGATTATACCTAAAATTTTGTTTAAAAAGACAAATTATATTTGTGACTTAGAAAGTTGTAAAATATGGCTGTATGTTTAATTTTTTGATCTCAAATAATAAGATGGTGAATTTTAAGGGCAAGTAGTTTTTTGAGAGAATAAGTAAAATTTCTAGTTTTTAAAGAAAACATTTCTACTGTTAAATATAGGCCATTAGCTCAAAGTAGATTCTATGGATAAGGTTCATTTCTACGGTAGTAGTTTGAAAGTTGATGCACAACAAAGTCAGAAAAATATGCTGCATTTGACACATGAGAAAGAAAATACTAAGAGAATTTTAAACAATAATTAACACTTTCTGATTCCTGAACTCATTGTTCTATGTACCAGTGTCTCTAAAACTATTTTAAAATTTATTTCAAGTTTATTCTTAAGAACAATCTGCAAAACCATACCAAGTGATATTTGCGATAGAAATCACATATTATTATATAAATGATATTGCTTACATATATTTATTAAAATGTATTTTATGCATAAGTATTCATGAAGATAATAATAATGACTCAAA
Organism: Dolichotis patagonum; assembly: GCA_004027295.1. Lineage (NCBI taxonomy): Eukaryota > Metazoa > Chordata > Mammalia > Rodentia > Caviidae > Dolichotis > Dolichotis patagonum. Next base: position 10,373 of record PVJX010007712.1, read on the forward strand.
TGAGTCATACCTGGCTTTTCTATATTGTTCTCTTGCTCTTCCTCGAACCCTACGGCCATTCTCAGCCCATAACAAGGTAGAAGGACAAATTTTTAAAACCTGCTGAGCTCAGTTCCGGACAGAACACTCTGAGCTCAGGCATGAAGAGCCCGTTTTTCTGCCCACGAGATGCAGCTAAAATAGAGCAGAAACAAAGGGGTGAAGTGGAAGAGTTTCAGCTCCAGTTCCACCAGCCGGGGGAGCAGATGGCACCGTCTGTCCTCTGGGAGAGTCAGCCCAGACCAGGACTGGGGAACTGTGAAGCAGAGCAGCAGAACAATGCCCAGAATCAGTTAGGGAGTTTCCAAAGGTTTCAAACCATGTAAAAACCCAAGGGAAGCAACCTGGAAAGAAATCTACCAAAGGAAACCTTTATTTTCCAGGGCAATCACTAGAGTTGAGGAAGGAAAAAGGATGACTTTTGTTTCATCTCTGGCTAAATGGTTTTGCAAGAAGTTAATCTTTCAGCATTTGTATTTTTAGATTGTCAATTTTACTCTAAAATTCAGGACAGGTTGGAATAAAATATGTAAAAACATGTTCTGGAAAGATGATAATATTTTGAAGTTATTTTTGATAGAGCTTTGGTACAGGGAGATTTCTACTGAGATTTTATATGACTTTCCTGGGTATCTTCAAGAGATTTTTTTGTTTTTTTGTTTTTGGTTTTAGGTTTGTTTGTTTGTCTTGAGATGGGTTCTCACTATGTAATTAAGGCTAGCCTGGATTCACTATGTAGCCAAGGCTGGCCTTAAACTTGTGGCAGTCCTCCTGCTTCAGCCTCCCAAGTGCTGGGATTGTAAGTATGTGCCATGAACCTGGAGTTTAGAGAGTTTTAGTTGTATTGGTTGTATTCAATTTCATGTAAAACGCACAATTTTTATTTGACAATGTCATATTTCTAGTCACTTAACTAAAAAATTTATTAGATATGATTTGGGCATATTTCAGACAAATTGATAAATATCCAAAACCTGAAAGAGAAAACAGAGATACAAAGATGGCTAAAAATGTTGTACATAATAACTACCATTTATTGGTATTTTGGGAACATTTTTGCATGGCAGTCACCATTTTTCAGATCTACACGTGTTTCTTCAAAACAACTCTGAGGTGGATTCTATTATTATTACCATACAAATGAAATCATTGAGACTCAAAAACATTACACAAAATAACCATCCAAGGCCTCACAGCTGGTGAAAGTTTATTCAGAGACGTGAACCGAGGAAATGTAGCTCCATGCTTATACTCTTAGCCACCGCGCTACACTTTCCTCTGTGAATGTGATGAAATCAGGGTGAAAACAATTAACTGAGACCAGATACTGAAAGACAGCAGTGAGTGGAATGAATGAATAGCAGAGCAGGAAATTTTGTGTTCAACAGTTCCTTAAATTACCACTTGGTGGCAGTTGCAGCTTACGACAGTTTATTTAAATCTAGAGCCAGAGGGTTAAACAAAGACCCTAAAATCCATACGGAGTGGGGCAACCATGTCATCTCTGTTCAAATATATAAGCTGTTTATAAGTCAAATGTAACTCTTAAAATTACCGTTATGACTGGCTAAATACGAAAGCAAATTATCATGTGTTAACATTCCCATTACTTCTTTCTTTCTCCTATATCTGTGATGTATGTCATATCATCTTGATAAGAACATAACCTTCTGTCAGGTATTACACATATATCACTTTGTAAGAACACTCCCTCCTTTTTCTCTACAGCCACTGTAAAAAAGTTGAAAACACAGGATTAAAGTAAAATAGTTATTTTTGGAAATAATTGTTATATTAGGCAGCAATCAGATGATAGTATGTAGCTAAGCAATCTGGGACTTCGGGGGCTTGTCTTTGCCTACCCAATCTGATCCTATGATGTTTCTGAAAAAGAACTCACAGGAGGGGAACACCAATGAGAAGCACCCACTGCATTCACTGGGGGTCAACCAGGACTAATCATCCCCTCTGTGGAGTTGCTGGAAAAATGGACGTTTACCAGTATACTGGGCTCAAGCACTAAATAAAGTTCTGCCTTCGTTAAAGTGCCCAATGTTAACCAATTTGTTGTCGTGATGAAAGGCATGAGTTTGTTTAAAAGTCTAAATTTCTTATGGCCTCTATGAACAGTTAAGAACCCAAGATAGCTGTCTTGCCTTCAAGGGCCAGATAGTGGGTGACTTTTGCCTAGGGTGGCAGGAAAAAAAGTAGAAAAAGTAGAGACAAAATCCAAGAAAACGAGCCACACCCAAACATGGGAATCTTTACCCCAGAGTACTCATGGCAATACAAGTAAGTGTGGTCTAATTACTGTCGTAGGAGCTGGTGCCATCCAAATAACAACTTCTCATCTTGGAATGTGGTCAGTAGGAAGTGGAGAGAGGAGAGAGAATTATGCCCCTTTCCCACCACACAAAGAAAGAAAGAAAACAATACATATTTTGTCTTTATGGAGGCTTGGAAGTCTCAGTGCAGGAACCATTACCCACAAGAAGCTGATGAGCACTGGGAAACGTGAAGAAGGAACTAGAAGATGGCGGGACTAACATTTTTGTGTGATTTGATTTCAGTTCTTAAATTTAAAATTAGTGGAGTTAAGTTACTTTGTTAAATATGGTTTTATTAGTTTGGCAACACAGCGCCTTTACTTCAATGATAACATTGCAGGGGGTGTCATGGCCGTCTCCCAGTGGAGGCACAGCTGCACCAAGTCCTACCTCGCATCTCTCTGCACATGTCGGGGGGAGGGGCTAATTAGGCTGAGACGACTTCCTGTAAGCAGCAAGTGATATGTATGTAAATTGTAATTAGAACTTAAATAACACACTTTAACAATATATTTAACTTAATTTTGTATATAAAATAAGTATCAAAAACTTTTCAAATTTAAAATTAAGGCATGTATCATATGAATAATCAGTTAAAAGCAAAGTTGCTAGCTTTGTATTTGTTTTGTTTGTTTTATTGTTGTGGTAGTGGCATTTGAACTCAGGGCCTTGCACATATTAGACAAGTGCTTTATCAGCAAGATGTCTCACTAGCCCCAGAATGAAAATGCTAGCATTTTGGTTGACATAGTAAAGAGAAAAAATTGGAAAAATACAGTTTTAAATTTATTAATGAGGGACAATTCTGTTTTGCTGAGTACATCAAGCATAAACAGTACTTGCCTTTATTGTGTAAAAAGTTATTTTAAAAAATAATAAAGTGGCTAATAGTAAATCCATAGTAAATTTGATGATTTTTTTCTTAAAATTCCAAAATCTAAACAAATTTAACTAACCAAAATCAGAATTAAATGTCTAACACAAATGTTTCAATAATCTTTTCAACAACTTTGAAATTGAGAATCTATAAAATGTCTTGGTTTCTCACATGAAGCAAAAATAATTTTTAGATAGGTGTTTCAAGAAATCATTATTTCGGGGCTGGGGATATAGCTCAACAGCATAAGCATCTGCCTGGCAAGCACAAAGCCCTGAGCTCTATCGTTATTTCAGTTATGATAATTTTGTTAGATAATAATGAATAAAAGACTGAAAAAGATATTTTATAAAAATCAAATATCTTCAACTAAACTAGAATTACTGTACCAGTAGGACATAAAGTTTTTCTATAAATATGTGTGATTAATTGACTGAACATTTTAAAAATTGAAAGTCTTTTCTACAGCTTTTATGAATCCCATAAGAAGTAGCACCGTTTACACTAAAAGTATGAGTTGTCCCAAAGTGTAAAAGAATGTCCAATTACAAATAAGTCTGATCATCTAATGACTTAGAAAATTAAGCCATGGTGTCGATGCTTTAAACTTTTACCATCAAGAAGAATTTTATATAGATTTGAAAAACTCAATTTTTATCTCAACATACTCTAGCTACACTGAATCAAATATCTGGATGTATTGTCTTTTTAAAACAAGAAATGAATATTTTCTTTAGTGTTACAGTATAATGTATGTTTCACAATAAAAGTATTTGTGCTCTATTGCTTGGGAAACTGAATAGTCATGAAGGTAGCTTTTAAAACTCATTCATATTAAAATGTAAAAATCATGAAAATACACAAACATGTACACACACACACACACAGATTGATCCTTGTTAATTATAAATGATTTTGAATTCAATAGCTTTGGGTTGTTTTCTAATGGTCATTAAGTAAGTAGTGGTAGGAGACCTTTGTAAAGTTTTACTGTATTAAAGCAGAAAAATGGAGATGAAAAATGGAACTGTGATTTATGTTCTCACTAATGTTATACTGCATAAAAATAAAGTAAACATGAAGTTTCAAGAAAAGACAAACGTGACACAGATAAAAATTTCTGATAAAACTGAAATTTTCCATAACAAAAATCAGTAAGAATAACTATAGTTTTTGCACAAATCAATGTATAAAAGATTTTAATCATAAATAATATGTAAATTGGATGCAAAAAGTATAAGAATTTTGAGGAAAACTTTATTGATATTAATAAAATTTACAGTTGCTCTTCAATTATGAAATATCTATTAAATTTGAAAGTACTAAACTGACAAAAGTTAAAAATTTAAGTAATTTAGACAGACATTGTTTGGAATTGAAATGTTTTATTTCCAAGAGCAAACTATTCTAAAGAATGACAGACAAGTTTTGCCAATGTGAATGGAAATATTAATAGAAAATATTTTTTGGTTACCTCTGTTAGTGAAATCATTTAAATATATGTGGAAATATGTAGGAATATGAATCTACTTTTCCATGGTGAATTTCTGATATCAAAGTACTCACCTATTTGCATGTACATATTATTGATTATTTTAAAATAATATTTTGGTAAATTGCTTTAAGCCTATATTAAGATTAACTATCATTTTTTATTTTTGTAGTTGCTGTAACATCTAACATTGTGTGTTTTATGCTTATACTGAGCAGACTTAAGCTAGGATATGTTCAGAATTATTTTAGAGGTATATTAAACTCTGAAGAATTTGGGAATCTAATGTTCATGTAACATTCTTACAATATTTAGTTCCAGACTACAGGCTCAGAATGAAATAAAAGGACAAGGACATATTTATCAGGCGTATTTATCAGGCAAGGACATATTTATCAGGCGTATTTTCTCACTTAGTAGAATACTTTCTTGGTTTCTTATATTATTTAAGAATAATTTCCATGGTAAACACTTAGGTACACAGTACATATTAGTCCCCTGACACAGATCTCCACTGAATCCATGACTCCCCATTACCTGTACGGTGTCCTGGTGACACTGTGCATAGAACTCAACATCCCCTTCCAGAAATCTTCCAAAGATGTATCTTCAAGCTCCACAGTCATACTCAGTGATGTACGGGTTACAATATATAGCTAAAAATGCAGCCAACAGACTGATACTCTCAGTCTTTTCTCCATGGACACAGAGTTGAATCTGCACGTGTTAAATGTGCTTATGCTGTCTCCCCACCATGCTCACCTAATACCTGCTAGTTTATGATAGGGAAAGCAATCAGTAAAAGTGATCAGAAGTTAATGAAAACAATGTAATAGTAACTGTATCAGAACGTCTCTGCATCAGGTACAGTCATTTAATAGCATTAAGGAAAGGGATAGTATTATCTCTACTTGAAGGAAAGAAAACTAAGTGATGATACTTAGAGAGTTGGATATATCATAACATTATGTAATTTCCCTAGAAATGGCAATGCTGATTATCTTACACTTGTATTTTCTGACTGAAAAAATAAGTTATATATATATATGAAAAGTATGAATATTTACATGGAAACCTTTGCAAAAATGTTTTAAAGATAGGTCTCTAAGAAATGTCTGTGTATTTAGTGAATGGCATGTTGCATCATCTTTTACTAATTTGCAAAGGGGAAAGAAAATTCAGTGGGTTTCCTCTTCCCTTGCCTACAATTTGTGGCTTAAAAAAACGAATTATGGAACATAAGTCAAAATCTTGACAAAATGGACATATTTATCAGGCAAGGACCAATTTAGAAAGTGTTTTTGATGACTAACATGCAAAGAGAGACTCAAAGTTTAATGATAAAAGGCATGCTCTGCAAGACTGAAATGTTACATAGCAAATTAAGTTTGAAATTGTAATTTGTGCGTACATGTGGAAACAATAGAAATCTACCAACTAGAAAATTTATTGTTTTAATCCTGAATGCACCCAGGCATATTATGAACAATTTTATATTAGAATTCCAGTCAAGACAATATACATCTTCAGCAAAAGGAAAATTATTCTGTAATTAACTTCTTTCTTCTTTTCTTTTCTATAGTGCTGGATCAATATGGGCAGGAAGGCCATATGTAACCTTCCAGTGACAAGCTATCAGTCTAAAGTCAGTGCATGATACGAGAAAGTTCCCAGTGTTCCAGCAAAACAGTGTGAAGGAAGAAATAAGTTGCTGAGAATGAAGGGTAAAAATAAATGAATAAATTTAGACATAAGTGCCAAGTGGTTTACAATGGCTCTGGCTGTGCAAACCACGCCAGGTCAACAGCCCCAAGGAAATTCCAATGAGTCCCAGAATTAGCACTGTCTGAAAAAATGAAAGTGTAGATTCTGAGTGGCAAAACAGGTTGCTGAACTTCATGGGGACAGTCTCCAGGCTCCCTAAAAGCACAGGCCTTGAGCTCCATAATCCGCAAGCCCTTCCGTGAAGATAGAGCGCAGTGTAATAACCCGTCAGCTATTAGCCAGAACCAGTTAAAGTTCCCTTTAGTTGACCTTCCAGGTTTTACATACCTACACAGCATAGAGGAGAGGTGGCCCATCACTGACTATAGGACAGTATGTGCTGTAAAACCACAAGAAACAAAGTTAATTGTTCATCACCAAGCTTTAGTGACTTTTTCTCCTTTGAGATGCTTTTTAAATCAGAAAAATAAAAGATAAAGGGCAAAATGAGGCAAATTGCTATTTTTGCCCAATTTATCTGGATAACTGTATAAATACTAACCTTGCTGCAGAATCTTCAGTGTTGTTCAGTCTTCACCTTACACAAACTCTTATCAGCACTGTGTAGAATTTCAATTTTTTGCTCTCCCTGGTGCAGTACAGATTAGAGTATGTGCAAAAATATGTCATGTAAAAATCAAATAGAGTCAAAATATTACTTGGAATAGAGAGTGAGAAACAGGAAGACTTTATATATGACTCAGATAAGGATGAAAAGAAAAGTTTATGCACACAGAAAAACTCCCCTTATTGGGTGATGGTAAATTGGTATGGTTTATTTTGATTACCATTCTCCAAGCCCAAGTATTTAATCAACGAGTCAAGCCCTTGGCTTGTTTCAATAACAAGTTGGCTGTTAGACATTGCCCCAGACAATGTGCCAGCTTGAAAGGGTGTTTGACGATGCCACACATTGTGATCACTTATAACCCCAGGGTGTTCTTTTGAGATTTATTTTTAGTTATTTGATGACACATTTCTCTTGATCCACAATATTTAGCTTTTCGCTTTGCATTCACATGTGACCAAACCACAAAATGAATGCTCAATAAATCATTTCATATTCTTGCCACTTAGAAATCTTTTCTGCTTATTTGTTTAAATAATTTGGTTGCTGTTCAGAGGTGCCTTTTATGTTAAGCTAAAGAAGCCAACAGTTTTTAATTGCCCTACAAATATTTACATCCTATACATCCTGTGATTACAGCAATTATATTTATCAGTTTCCACCCACTGGTAAAGTAACCACAACATTATCATGAGGAAATCATGGGTAAAAAAAGCATGCTATAGCATATTCATTCAACTTTGAAAATAATAGAAGAAATATCAACTTCACATGCATTACAGAATTATTTTCCACACTGAGGAATGAGTCCTAGCATTATGACAGGATTTAAATACTGTCAGAAATACCAAAATAGTATTTTATTACAATGCTGTATGCTTGTAATTGCCTTAAAATTCATGGTCTACTGTGCTTGTCATGCCCAAAGAAGATTAGAAGATCAGACTCCAAGCTTTAATGGCCTTGATTATTGTCTGTTAATCAGTTAGAAAGTGATTGGAAGAAGAAACAATAGTCAATGTTTGTGTCCCATTTACCAAAGAGACACTTTTGGAGTTCTCGATGGATTGGTGGTGTGATTTATCCTCATCAAGATTTTTAATTTCTTGATTTTGTTCAGATAGATTGTATAACTAGGCCCTACTATTAATTTAAGTGAAGGATGATGCCATCTGTACCTCAGAGGTTTTATGGCCTTTGCACTGGACTCTTGTTCTTGGAGGAGACTGGATTTTGAATGTGACACTACCAATACCGAGACCTGGTTGTTTGGTTGGTTCAGTAGTGTTGTGTAGTTCTGCAAGAACAAGATGGTTATTTTGCACAAATGTAGGCCACATCAGAAGAAAGTATACATAGTTCCATTTGCATTGAACAACAGTGTCGTCCAGTCAGACACAATTTATATGAAGAGCTCATAATACACCATCGTATCATTTCTCAGCACATGAACAAACGTGATGACAAATGTAGTTAGGATGAGGGTCTTCCCTAAGAGCTGCAAACAACAAGCACAGATGACATTCTCGGAGATGGCATGCAGCACATCTAACAGAAAGCAGTTTCATCTCAGTCTCACTGAGAAGAGTCGGCAGGGCACGTGGGCTCTCAGCGCCTTCTTACTTATCTGTCTATGCTCTCTACAGTCCTGCTTTGGTGAGCTAGTGATGACCCCTTGAACTTTCAGCACTCTCTGAGTTTCTCTCTCAGTGCTCTGTAAATTTACAGTAAACTGGAGATGGTGTTGTCGAGGTAGGATAGAAAGGAAACAAGACACTGAGATTTTAGAATTTTACTTTAATGCAGCTTCAAAACACAAGGTTAATCAAATCTTTTCCCTGTCAGGAAACTCACTAAATTTTTTTCTAAAAGTCTTAAAGATAATAAGGCTATAAATCTGTGCTCTGGACCTGCCCTGTTCATCTGTAAATTGTGCTTCCCCCACTTCCAAACAAGCAGCAATATAGTCATAGCAAGTCACACCTTAGATCACCCAGCTGAAGAGACGCCTCTAAATATATCTAGCTCTGACTCCTACTGCATTGCATTTAACCTGCATTCCACTCCTGAGTGCACCCTAAAATCTCTGTCTAATAAAACCTTCTCATCTGTTGTTGACGCATCCTGAAGTTTCTTTTTCCATGACAGGAGTCAGCAACTCTGGAAAGTTATTCTACAGGAGTGGGACAGGTTTCTTATTTTTAGCCTCAGCAATCCGGAGACGCAGTCTGGGAATGATGCCATTCCATCATTTGACCACAAACACCTCAGGCTCAGTGTAAATTTATCTGTGCATTTTTTTCTTTCTCTAGGTAAAAAAAAAAAAGTCAGAAAGATCATTAAAGATAAAGAAAAGTCCAAAGTGTTTTTAACTATTAGGATTCTTTAAGATTTTGCTGCTGTTTGTCTTCTCTTCAGTCAATCCTAGGTGCTCTCTCTGTCACAATCACTGAGAAAGCCATGTGTGTTCCTGCCAAGCTCTTCAGGGAAGCAAGTGCCTACTAGACTACCCTGCTCTACAAGAACTACCACTGGTTGCTACAGCACAAAACCTTGGTCTATTGCTTTGACAAATACTCCCCTCAATAACTACCCACTAATTAATGTAAGATAAAGATGTGGTCTGAGACAAAACTGAATATGCCTATCAAGACAAAATTTCAGTGCAGCACAAAATACATAGGTGAACTAGGATCTGTCTTTTTATTTGTTAGTAGTCTCTTGAGAACCAAATCATATATAATGCAATTTAGAGAATATAAAATGTCTTCATTCCTTCTAAACTACATGTATTCTAAGGGGAGGGAGCCTGGCTATCTCAGTGACAAGTGAATCTGTGGGACAGAGGCAAGCAAATTCTTATAGTAGATAATAGTCGGGTGCATAAACGAGTGGTTACATTTCTTGTAGGGATTGGAAACTTGGGAAAGCCGCAAAGGCCCAGAGTAGTACAAAAGGGTAAACATTTAACTGTTCCCAAACACCATCTCATACACTAGCCATCGGCCATATATGTGTATTTAAATTTAATTGAATAAAATTAGAAATTTTACCAGCTATATTTTTGATATGAGATAACCATATGTATCTGGTAGTTACCAGAATGTATAATGCAAATCCAAATCACTTCCATCAATTAAGAACATCCTATTGGATAATGTTGTCCTAGATTATATGGCTAACGGGAGAAAAACAGTGAGTCTAAGGTTTTTCTTTTAATTGTGATGGTGATGGTGATGATGGCAGTGATGACGATGCTATCCATGTCAGCTCATGAATAGAGTATTCTGTACCCTTGAACTTTGAGGGATTTCTGAAATAAGTAGCATGCATTTGACTGGGGAATATAATATATTTCAAAACAGCAAAAGCCAACAGAAAACTTCTGTATGAGGAACAGCTGTCGGGGCGGGAGATACCCTCAGCACCTTCCTCCTTCACTTTCTGGTCAGGCCCAGCTTGCTGGCCTTAGGTTCTAGGGATTCTGGGTTTTTCTTTTTGAGAGCCTGAAGGATGTTTGGAATAAATGTTCACGTTAGAAAAAGCAATAGAAATGTTTCTTTGACTACAAAAATTGATTTAAAAAAATTAGAGTGAATTCAGAAAATGAAAATATATAAAAAGGTGAAAATTAAAATTGTCAGTTATCCTACTGCTAGAGTGACCATATTTTAAATACATTGTCTGTCATTTTTCTAAGAACTTTTGATAGTTGTAATACATCTAAAATGTTTTCCATTTTATTGCCCATAAACTATTTTCTACAATACCTTTTTAATTGGAATAAGTACATTAAGTATTACTATTAATACAAATTCTCCTACTGTATCTTTTATTTAACATTTCATTAGTTTACAGGTTTGAGTTTTTGTTACAAGAAACATCTTAGTGCAAAAAAGTCACATTATGTCTTTAAACTTATTATGAAGGCGGAACATCCTGAATGAAATTGCCAAGTTATTTAATTCTTTCATACATATTGTCAAAGTTGGCTTCTACAATCATGCTTCAGTAAGAGTCCTTCCAGCAAATTTTTATTAGAAGCAACTTCTTCTTACAGAAGTGTAAGTTATATTTGACTGTTAACATTTAACATTCAACTTGTGGGAAGTCATCAAGTTTCATTTCAGAAGCACAGATGCTAATATCTTAGCAATAAATCAATATAGCCTAGGACTCGTCTTTTCATGTTAAAGATTCCAATAATGCATGTTTAATCAATAGCTTCATGCATCTGTAGAAAAATTCACAGAAAAATTGTTTTACATTGTCATTGTTATCACTTGTTTCATTGTATAATCTAGATCAAGTCATGTAACTGGCAGATATGGAAAAATCGACATAAACTACATCTACAATGTGGTGTTAATGTGTTGGGGCTGGTAAGGACCAGGACATTTTGCAGACATAGGTTTTTTTCTATCAACAATTGAAAAAAACTGTTTTCCTTCATCACTCCAGGGAATGCTTTTTCTTCCAAACAGTAGTTTTAGTCAGCATCGTTGAGTGTCTGCCCACTGTAGTTCATAATCTTGCAGTCCTCAGACAAATGGCATAAAGTTTAGACAGGGAGAACAGACCGAATCACTTCCTCTTGTTTTTAATGCCCTTATCACCTAGTTTGTGTTTCCATTTTTATACATATATTTTATTTCATGTTTTGCAGTTAGGGTAACATTTTCATTATCTTGCTACTGGAACTATTTAAGTCTTCACCCACTCTCAACTTCAGTTGAAGTATCTTCCTCAAAAGCAGTAATTTATATAATAATTTAGTGTTCATTTATTTCAAGGGCCCAGTCTAGCAATACTTTTGATTTTCTCTTTTCCCACACATTTTAAATATGTTTTGAAGAGAAATTTTTTGTCTAGTAAAACAGGTAAATGCATAAACACTGGAACATTTATTTATTTATATTTTCAAATTTTGGCTCATTAATCAGTACGTGACTTAACTTCTCAGGCCTCGGGTTTCCTATCTCTAAAATTCAGATAGTAACAATAATTGCCTTGTAGGACTGCTAGTATTACATAAAATGAGAAATCAATATTAACCATTGTTAGGTGCTTTTAACAGTGCCTAGCCTTGGTGAATATTATATTTGTTAGTTAAGAGGATGTGTTTTTAAACCTTTCTTTTAATCTATCAATGATTACATACCATTTGTTATTTTTTCTGCACACATATATTCACATTTTTTGGCTGTTATTTCTTTGAACTAGAGTTATATATAAAATCTGTAATTTACTCTTTTTCTTCTGGGTCATTTAGGATTCTCTTTTCAGAACTGCTCATCATTGAGACTAAGAAAAAATGTCATGATGTTAAAGATTACTAAAACTATTTGAGCACTTAATTATAAGCTAGAAGTAATGTGAAGAACTTCACCAAAAAGTTCATTTAAGCTTTACACAATCCTATAAAATAAGTATAGCTACTATTCCTATGTGAAATAAGAGGTTGTTTAGGTCAAACACTTTCCAAGGCCATATAAGCAGTGCCACAGCAGTCCAGAAATAGGTTTTGTTTGCACTTTTTCCCACGATCTCTTCTCTTCATTCTGTTTAAATAGGCAGACTAACACTTTGACTTCCAACTAGTTATCTCCTAGTGAGACATAACTTCTGATGATGATGAAAATATTAGCAATGTAACCATAAATGTAGTCACCTTCACCTCCGAGTTCCTATTGTCAAGTAGTTGGCTTTGTGTAGTGCTGTCGATGTTTTTATTTGTAGGTAATTTTATCTCTATTTTACAAGTGAAGAATAAATACTACATTATTTCTCTAAAATCGTAAGACTAGAAAGGAGCACAGACGATTCTATGCACTCGTCTTCAAATGTTTCTGCCATGTTGTTTTACCTGGTACTAATCAGTTCCACATACATTTTTAAAAAGTTATCTGTATTGGGTATATGTTAACGTATGCATGTTTATCTGCTTGGACTCAGAAGATTGTAGATGTTTTTCTCTATGTTCATATGTTTAGATCAATTTTACATGTCTATATCTGTTAATCTAAGCAGCCCTCTTGAAGGTAACAATGTGCAGCATTACAACCATTGTCAAATTCCTATCATCTTGTTTTGTAAACCTATACTGTTATTGTATTTGGTTGCTTGTTGTTTGTTTGTCTGTACCCACAATACCCACAAACAGAAAGTTTTTCTTTTGTGTCTTTTTAATCTTAAATAAAAAAATTGTATGCTATGTTGCTGGAATGACAAGTCATGCTACCAAGGGCTTCACTATTGTGCATTTTTTCATGTATGAGAGCAAAAATCCAGGAAACAAAGAGTTCTGGTGCAGCAGGTCAGTCTTTGCTGTTACAGTATGGGGTGGTGGTGGTGAAAGCCTGTAGATCTAGTTATTGTTTTCTTGAAACATTAGTATCCACCCTTTATCGCTGAGAATGCTTGTGAAGCTCTGTCACTCTAATGTAAAAACGCTTCTGAGGAGGGCTCCACACTGTCTGCTCTGAAATGAGACCTTGCTATTCTTATTTGTCAACTGTCAGCATGAGGCAGGAGCTAAGCATCAGCAAGATTTTCTTTGACAAAAATGTAAAGTGATTGGATCCCTCCCCCCAAAATCTACACATAATCCTAACTTTTTTCATTCCTTCCAGTTCTCTCTTTCTTATGCCTTATGAAAAGAATACAGCGTCCTTTGGGGACTGTTCATTCATTGTTTGACTGACTTTCAGTTCTCAGATGATTTATCCAACTGCTGCGTTTGCAGAATCACTTCACAAATACAGCTTCTAGTACAACCAAAGAGCACTACAAAAAGCTTTTCTCTTCCACTCTTAGAAGATTTAAAGTGAGTGCCTCCTGGATTCTGTCTTCCCCATTTTAGTACACTAGAGAGCCAAAAGATGAAATCAATGTAACTTTAAATAAGGACTGAGTGCAACAATATGTCCTGCTACTTGTTTGGAATCTCCATTTCATGTGTGGTCTTCTCAGTATTTACAAATATGCCTAGTCACTTACACTGCAATCTCACAAAAGTGCTCTTTGGAGACACTGTGCCCACAGAATAAGAAGAAAACACTAAACAGTGAGTTTTAGAAATGAAAAAAGAAAAACTCTAAGAAGTTCAATTTGTTAATTATAGGACATCAGTAAAATTTGGATTCTCAGGCTCGAGTCCCTTCAAATGTTGATTGACCAGTTGCGTGTTGTCTGTGAGAACTCACTTTCTGAAGCACAGACTCTGAATTGGTTCTCTGTTCACACCCCTTCTTCTTCTGACTATTGCAGAGTTTAGTCTGTTGAAATGTTTTACAGGTACAGAGAGAGAGACATTGGGCAGATGAGAAAGGTGGGTATTTACCTGTCCTGTACAGGAGGAGCACTGGGGACAGTCTCTAACAAATGATTGCAGTCTGCCGTGAGAAACACTGCTCTCTAGGAGGATGCAGATTACCTCCTGCCCATGAAGCCTTTACAGATTTCCCATCATCCTCCACGTCTTTTTCTGCTATCATATTGTACAAACTCTTACAGACCAGTGTCTCTCTGGTCTAAACTTTTTGTCTCATATGTTTACCAGTGTGAGTTCTTAAAGGACTGCAATTTGCCTTTTATGCAATACAATGCCTAGTAAATATAGGTATTAATAAATGAACAAACATATGAATAGAAACAAAATTTAATTTGCTTCTTTAATACACTGTTGCTTGTTCAGACACTAAAATCAAAATAACAGTTATACGATAACATATTACGAAGAAGCTAAAGTACTTCTGTTGATACAGAAAGCATAGTCCATTGCCAAATAGAAAACAGAAACATTAGAAACAGTTTGGGGCTTTCATTTTAATAGAAAGAGGCAGACAAAACATATGATATCTCAGTCATGGGAAAAAGAATCGATATTTGGAACTTTGCAAAATATCTGCATTTATTTGTGTGGGATTTTCTTCTGATCAAATTTTGTAAATTACAGTAACTTGGAAGTGAAAGTTGTAAAATGTGAAAATGTTAAATTCTGTCATCTAGGAATCTTAAGACTTGTATAAATGAGGACCTCTAGAAATTCAGCATAGAAAATAACCTCTAGAATATTTTGATAAACTTTGCACACTACTAAAATCTATTAATTTGATAGGATGATAAAGGGAGAGTACAGAGCTAAGGATATATAAACAGATTTCTGGGTTCAAATTGTCACCTTACCCTTACTTGCTTAGTTCCCTGGCATAAGTTTCAAGTCTCTCAAGTTCTTAATTTCCTCATCTGAAAGATGAAGTTTAGATCACGTGCTTTGATAGTAAAGCACTTCAAAGTATTGTGAAGAGAGAGTGGGGTTACCTGACATATATATGCAAAGTGATTTCCAAAGCACAGTAGGAAAAAATCAGAGAATGCCTGATCAGAGTCAATAGGTGTTTGCTTCGGGCAAAGAAAGAGAAGCATAGTGAAAAGAAATAAAAATTGCAGAGTTCAGAAATTAAAAACATGGAACGTTTGAAGTTGTGGCAGTTCAAGGGAGGTGCATCACGTGGTTCACGTCTCTGAACTGAGGTTCTGGCTCAGCGGAAAGACAGACAGCTCAGAGATGGCCTTAACCTGGAGCCCACCAGTATGAAACCCTTTCCATGCAGGAACCCCACCCAGAGCACATGCTAGCTTTTGTTATAATGAATGCTTCAACTTGCTTTAACAATCTTTATTTTAAAGCATAAAGATTTTTAAAACATTTAACCTCTTTTAACTCAGTGTACTTATTTAGTAGTACTTAATTTAATTAGCTGTTTTAATTAGGTTAAGAAATATATTTATAATCTTCAAGGAGTAGACAAAGGATAAGGAGGAGCTGGATAGATGCTTTATCTCCTAGTTCAGGATACCTTTAACTTTCCATACATTAGTGCTGCTTTTGACCAAAAAATAAATAAATGCATATCCCTGAAATGCCTCTGTGCAGAAATAGGTAAACTAACATTTGCTTTTGTTGTTGTTATTAAATGCCAGTTTCTCAACAGAAACTGTAGAATGTCTTTGTAAGAGATGTGAATTCTTGTTTCTCAGGCTTGCCTAAAGGAAATCTGTTAAATAAAACCCTCTCTTTCTAACACCGTCAACCTCCCATTTAGCTGGTAGCAGGAATACTGGTCACACCTCCACAAGTCTAATGTTAAAGAAACGTTTCCCAGTCCTGAAAATGTGGGTTATATCCTCTAGTATTTGGGGAGATAGAGAAAGAAAGAATGTAGGATGTTTTTCACAGAGTTACCCATTTCAAATTTAAAAAGTAATGTATGTTCTTTTTGGTTGTCGAAGTATCAGTCATTAATGTGGATAAAGATTGTAGCAATAAAAATGACACAAAATTAGATGCTTATAACCTTATGATGCTTCCTGCTCTTTAACATTTTTACCATTTAGTAAATTTTAAGTTTTGTTATATCTGTTCTAAAGAATAACCAAATGTTCACCTACTTCCTTTAAGAATTCTTGCAGAAAAGTTTAATACAGAACACTAAAGGAAGTGACTAGAATATTTTTTGTATGTTGTTCCTTCTAGAATGAGCATAACTAAACAAATTAAACTGGTCTCTCAACAGTTACCTTCTAGAATTAAATGTGCCTGCCTCTAGCGTGAGCCAGAGGTGACCCAGTAGTGTCTCTTGACACTACCAGTGCGCGGGCTTGGAGTCAAACATTCCAAACTTCTCCCCGCAACCCCCGTTAGCAACTAGGGACAGACGTCTGAGCATCTCTTGGCAGGATGCCTGTATGCAACATAGCAAATATGGGGGGTCTCCTCTATCTTCTCTTTGAAAGAAAGTGTTGTTTTCAGTTCTATTTTCATTATGATTAATTGCTTTACTCCATTCAATATTCTCTTTTGATTGATTTTATAATGTTCTGTCTTTGGTTTGATTTTACTATACTTAATTGACTGGACAACTATTATGAAGATAATGAGATATACTATGGTACCTATGACTGTTATCCTGGTAAACTGCTGTAAAGTTCTGTACCACATTCACTGCACTGTCTCAGTTGGCTTTGTTCTGTCTTGTTCTGTTATATTTCTACTACTTTCAAAATAACATTAAAACAACAACAACAACAAAAAAACACTACTCATAGCTCAAAATTGGCAATTTTGAATTGATAGCACAGATTTAGCCTATGTTAATGCATCTAATGCCTTGGCTGCTTAATGCCTTTTAAATATCTCATGTGACTATATGCCCAATTATGTACAGTATAAATTAATA
This sequence comes from Dolichotis patagonum, assembly GCA_004027295.1. Classification (NCBI taxonomy): domain Eukaryota; kingdom Metazoa; phylum Chordata; class Mammalia; order Rodentia; family Caviidae; genus Dolichotis; species Dolichotis patagonum. Next base: position 27,681 of record PVJX010007712.1, read on the forward strand.
TTATATGAACTACCAAAAAATACAGTCTATTTAGACAAGGTATTAAAATGTTAGATATGCATAGGTAGATTTCAATCAGTATTTACATTTATTTATCTTTAGACATATACCATATTTGAAAAAAAATGGAGTTATTGCCACAATGAATGGAGAACAAAAGTTGAGACCAGTAGGAATACTTTTTTATAAAACTCTACTTTGCGCATAGTACTCTTTTCTTAGTTTTACACAGTTCTATAAAACACAAATAGCTTCTTTATTGTTACTTGTCTGTTATTTTACAAGTTTTAGGTTGGCAACCAGAATCAAGATGCAGTCAGCATTTTTAAAGTGATGTGCATGAAAACATTAGGTCCAGGGAGACAGGCACAGCTCCGCGGATGCCCTGTGGCATTGTTCCAGGAAGTCCTGTGCTATCCATTAGAAAGGATGAAGTCATAGTTCAACAAACCACATCCTACCCTTACTGTAATTCTAATTGCAGTGATCTGTGGAATCAATGGAAGGAAAAAAACTTCCAATAAAATTTGAAACAAACAAAATAAAACTTACTATATCTGGTAACTGATTTTTTATCACAAAAGGCTACCCCCCCAAAAGTTCCAGAAATATAGTTCTACAATGTAGTAGTAGAAATATACTAGGATTTATCTGAGGATCTTTGAATATATGCAAAACTATGTATCACCATCATTTTATTGTATGAAGTTAATTTCTCAGAGATTTTCATTGTATTCACTTCTTGCAGTTTGACATAACAATTAGTCTGACAAACCATGCTATTCAGTAATTACTGTACTATTAATTACTTCTTTACCAACTATCAAGGTATATTCTTCTAGACAGTCCATAATTTTCCACTTTTTTTCTTACCACTATAGCTACAAAACTAGAATTAAAAGATAAAGCTGGGACCTCTCTAGGATTCACTTGCACCAGTAGAGTGAGTATTTGTCCAATGTTTGTTTTGATGAGAGAATGGACACTTGCTTTATCATGCTATATTTTTATATATTTATCTGTTTCACAATGTCAATTAACAAAGAGAAAATAACATTCTCTTCCTTTTGTCTGAGGCCCATGATTTTAAATGTATTAGGTTCATCCATTTAGTATTTTATTATTGGCCAGTTAGTCTTATTCTGATATGGAAATTCAAGACATAAATGAGAAATGTCTGTAACCCAAGAGGGTTATGGTAAGGACAAATAAGTATACATGTAAATACAAAATTTTTAAGTGGCGATTATATTATTTGAATTTTCCCATGTGAAAGTTTAACTTAAAAGGTTGTTCTCTAAAGTTAAGAATAATTATTTGACCTATGTTTTCAAAGGTTTGTTGTAGAATAAATCTGAACTTTGTTTCATTGTGATGGAATTCAATTCATGTCATTGAATTTAGTCACCCAATGAAGTGAAATTTAGTCACAATTTCAAGATTATTCTTTTACTTTAACCTTAAAAATTCATTTAATCTTTCCATCAAGGGTAAAGCAAGTTCCAGGGCAGGTTGTATGTTTTATTTGTATTGAATTGTAGAACTTCTTGGAGTTGCACTAAACATATCACATATTCTGAATTAGTGGAGCCTATATGATTAGGAACTTGAAGTAGTTGTATAGAAATGTACTTGAATATTTACTCTGCAGAAAAGCTTAATGGTATTAAGAAAGTTGTAAGTGCCACAATGGAAGGAATCTATTTTCAGCTCTGACTTTCACCTGCAAAAAAGAGCAAAATGTAAGTGTTCTCCTTTGCTACAGCGTAGGAGATGCTTATGGCAGAGATTCCAGTCACAAAAAAACAGGCAGGATTTAGACAAAGAATTGTATTTCCTTGTAAGACAGGTTTCTACAAAACTCTAGTGTTTTAGTATTTCCTGATGCTTTTCTCTTTAACATTATCTTGTGGGACATTTCTGTCTTGCCATCTTCTGTTTTCTTACAGAAGGGTACACAACCAAAATAGCAAGACATTGCCAGGATACATTGAAAACTAACTTCAACGATAGGCTCGCAGATGTTCCCAGGACACATGCTATCAATGGAAGGCAATGTTTCACAAAACTTCCGGAAAGTTCAAACTAGGAGCTCCCAGGATTTCCCTGGGGTCTTATATTGACAGGTCTCACTCATTGTCCCCAGCCAGCTGTACCACATCGCTACCAGGGTAACTGATTACAGAGATCACGGCGCTTAAGAACTACGCAAATGTGAATTTCTTTGCCTCACTGTCTTCATTTCTAGAGTGGAAATATGAAAGAAAACTTGTTAAGAGGCATACATGGAGCTATAGAGATATCATTGGTTGTAATACTAGTTTTTGTGTTTCTGTGAGAGTCAAGGTGATAGAGTTCTGTGTTGTCTGGTTTAGCAGCACATGGTTATGAAGCAGATAGATGTGTTTAGTCCAAACTGAGATGCACTCTAAATACAAGCATGCTGCTGATTTTAAAGATTTAGAATAAATAATTTAAAATATCTCAATAATATTTTTATTAGATATTAAAATGATAGATTTTGGGTTCATTGGTTTAAATAAAATATGTTGAAGTGTTTCTCAGTGGTAGAGCACAAGCCCTGGGTTGGATCCCCAATTCTGTGGTGTGTGTGTGTGTGTGTGTGTGTGTGTGTGTGTGTGTTTGAGACAGGGTCCTGCTATGTAGTTCAGGCTGGCCTTGAACTCATTATGTAACCCAGGCTGACCTTGTACTGCCTCACCCTCCTAAATGTTTGGATTGTGGGTATGCATGTCATACTCAGGTTTTCATGTCAGAAATATTACCATGACAATGAGAAGAGGAAAAGTTCACATGCCAGCTGCTTTCATCTATTTCTTCTCAATGTAAACTGAAAAAAAACCTCTTCCTTTATTATATTTCATTCATTGATATGTCATTCATACTATTTGTTGTTGAGTGCCTATTAAATACAAAACACTATTTTGTATGCTTTAATTCTCAAAGCAGCCTGTAAGATAAATATCACTTGGTCCATTTTACATAGGGGAAACTCAAGAACAGAGAAATGATATGATACAGTTGAAGTCATACACGTGATAAGTGGCAGAATACAAATCCAAAACCAGGAAGTCTTGATGTCAAAACCATTGAGCTCTTGATCAATATATTGTCACCTTACATCATCAGCAAGAAATCTAGAGGTAGCAATATAGAGTGATTAATAATTCAGATTCTGGATATGTGTCTATCACCTCAGTAAGCTCCTAAAGTAAGCAGCTTACTCCCTACACCCAATCAACCTCCAACATAGTATGAGAAATCCAAAAACAAAATTTGACTTTTTCTCATTAGTCTTTAAAAAAAACTGAGTATTGCCCTTCACTTTGGTCTGATCTTGCAGACCAAAGGAATATAATCATGGCTAAATAAATAGTCTCTCCTGGGTGCTATGCAAACCTCTGCCCTGGTCAGTTCCCCCTGCCAAGACCGCCTCTCTGTTCACGTGAGTCCCCTGGCCTTCCAGGCCTCTCATTTCTGGTATTGAATGGTTGGCAAGGTGAAAGCAGGCCCAAGAAGAGTGGTCCCATTAAGGAACTTCAGTCACTAACAAGAGGGTAGGAAGAAGTGCAGACAAGAGCTTCCAGAACCTGCTGCGCCAATGTGGTGCTCTGTCAAACAGGATGCAAGAAGTCAGGTGAAGGTCTGTGACTTGGACCTAATTGAATCTGTGCATGCTAATGGCCTCATAATGACTACAAGACTAAGGGACTTTAAGGAAAAAGATCTTAGTCTAACTCAGTTCTTTGGCTTTGCCACAGAGACATTTTTTCCAGCTGTGAGGCTACTGGACAGATTGCTGTCTTAAATGAAGGTACAGCCCAAGCACTGTGGGTGTGTTGGACCGAGTTGATTTTATTTGGCTATAAAACCAATAGAAGAAGAGAGAAATATTCCATTGTCAACAGACTTCTATATAAATCAGCATAGATTCACAGCTGTAGATTTGATAGAAATGAAAAGATAGTATTAGAGAAGGTGTGCTGAAAATCAAACGACTACCTAATTATCTAATTAGACATCATCTAATTTCTACAACGCCATTAATCACTAATTCAGGAATGTGTCATTTGAAAGAAAAAATTGACTAAATATTGAGATATCATTTTTTCTTAAGCAAAGCATTCTGCGTTGGCCTTGTTTATCATTGTGCTTGAGATTCAAGCATAAAAGTGGATAGAATTAACAGAAAGAATAGAATGCCTTCAGAAACATGCCAAGACAATAGTAGAGATTTGATCTTCTGTAGGGGCTTGTATCCTAGTGTTTAACTGAATATTCATCAAATTAAATGTGAAGTTGGAGAAAATGGTTTCTTGGAATACTGCATGACAATTGAAGCATAGCTACTACAAAGTAACTTACCTTGCAACAATTCCTGAAATAGTGCTTTAATTGGTCACTTGGTTATTTATTCTCTATATAGAGAGACCCTAAAATTTTCACCTATAATTAAAGTTTTAAAATGTTATCTTCAAAATAAAGAAAATGAACTTGGAATAAAAAAGAAAAACTGACCTCACAAATCTAGTCAGCTAACATTTAAAGATATTTACTATATATCTAAGGTCCACACCACCCCAAGAGAAGCAGTTATCCAACCTCTGATCTACAGGTCGACCATTTCATTAAACTTTCATGTTAGAAGACAATATCCTTTTAAATAAGCTGAACTTTAAAAGCAGCACTGAAGTAGTGATTTATTTATTATCATCATCTTGACTATAGATAGACCCAAATTCTAGGTCAACTAAAATTAAAATGGGACCAAAAGTTTGATTCATATATGAACTGATGTAAAAGTGTTATTTTATAGGAAGAATCATTTTGAATTTGAATATTGTACCTAAAGAAAAGGTATTCAGTACAGAGCAGATGATCCCCATGATGTATTTCTGAAAACTGTTTGCGTGTCTCAACATACTGCTACAGCAGGTGGAATACTAGGAAGTAACAAATATGCATAAAAATTAAATTTGGTCACTGCATGCATGCTACATGTTCTTGCCATCTACATTAATTAACTTGCAATAATTTATTTTTTTCTGCTCAAAACTATATGTTAACATTTAATACATCTACATAGGGATATGAAACATGGTTATGAGAAATGTACTTTTAACCACTGGTAATATTTAGACAAACTTTTGATTGGCTGGGATTTTTTTTTGTTTTTTCACATAAATAGTATTGTTACTGAAACAAAAAATATTTCTTTGAAATATTTTCCATAATTCTAAACTATGGATCCCATAATGATATAATGGATTTAAGCTTTGAAGCCTCCAAACATCACAACTAGATTAGTATAAGGTTCTCCAACTTGATAAAATTTCTCAATATAATGCTGGAGTAGGATTGTTTACCTTTGAATTTATCTGTAAAGCTAAACATGAAACAATTGATAAGAAGCCAGAGAAAGTGAACTATGAATCTTCATTTTTAACATTAATCTAACAATGTATATTGGATCAATATATTGTCAACATTAAAAATGCTAACCTACTTAATTTAACTGTTGAATTTTAAATTATGAGGTTTGTATCAAAATGGACAACTTACATATGCACTTTTTAAGGCATAATAATGGTTACACTGAAGATAGCATAAATGGTTTCGTGTCATTCATTTCAAGTAATAGATAATTCAGAGATAAGAATGTTATTGCTATATTGGAATTACATTTAAATTTGAGAACATCTTGTGTTAAGTCAAAATAGAGACCTAACAAATTTGGCATATTCGTTGAGTTATCTTTACTAGTTCTCCTAGAATCCAGGTGATGTTTGTATCCATGATTAAAAATATTGTACAGAACCTACTGCCTCAGTCTAGTTCCATTAAATTATGTGTTTTATTTTATTACTAATTTAAAATCAGTCACCACCCTGTGAAGTTGCTTTAACCTACTAAAGTAAATTCTGCCTAGATGAAGCACATTGGAAATTTTTTCAAGGGACTGTTTCTATAAAATTGTCATTTCCTCTAATGTAATTTTTTTTAAAAAAAGGAATAGAACATACTTTTACAGATGTCCATACTACATCCTAAGAAAAGTAAATGATATCTTCATAATTAGGAGATCAGTTATGCAGTGTCTGCGATTCTGCATGTAAGCCATTGAAGGCAGAGACGTGGATAGTTACAGTATTGTGAACAGTTACCCAGTGCAGCCCGTAGCTTGAGTCTGCTGAGAACGGCTGTAAACAATTTTGACTTCATGTTACAAACCAAAGAACCACTGTGTCCTCTATCTTAAACTTTTATAACTCATGTTTTGTGGATAAGTTCAGCTTTCTCCAAAGCTGTTATATTTCAATAGCATGAACATACAAGTGTTCCTTGTGAACTGGCAGAGGTAATCTACCTAACTAGCTCCCGTTATATTTGATACTAAGGCATTCACCTTTCAATAAAATTACTGAAAGAAAAAATACAATATTAATTGAGAAGGGTGTTTAAACTGTATAAGAATATGGAAATTTGTAATCAATAAATATATTAAAGGACTTTTAAGATTGATTTTTAATGTGTGCAATACCTACTTGTCTGTTATTTCTAGATATGTTTTAACTATTGGCCAACTTCTAACTTATTCTTATTATTCATATAACATGATGAGAATAAAGGACAATCAAAGAAAAGAAAAAGTAGAAATAATGTTTTATACGCTTAAGTATACCGAAACATTTTAATAGCTCTAATAATATGCTTTGTATGAAAAGAACATAGTGTTTGTTTTATTTTTAGAAGGTTTTTAAAGTCATTCATGCATGTGATGAATGTTTATTGAGTTTCTACCACATGCCAGGCCCTGCTTAGTGGATACCAAAACAAATAAGATACCTGCTCAAATGGAGTTTCTATTTCAGAGGAGGTGGGAGAGGTGATACAGACAAAACACAACTTAATAAAAACAGAACAGCAGCAACAACAATGAACAAAAACAAGGAAGAAAAGAACCTAACAAAGCAGAAGAGCGAAGTATTCACAGCCTCCAGGGAAGGGTGTGAAAGCTCTGAAGGTTGACTTTGCTTATTCTTGAGCAGAAGGAAGGTTGTACAGGCTGGACAGAAAGATGTACAGAGACAGAGAAGCAACAAGTTTAGAGGCAGTAAGAGTACACTGTACCCTGAGCTTCGTTAGAAGAATTCTAGTAGAATTTGGACTTCTTTCTCTTTGCAATGGGAAGGCACACTACACTTGGATCTAGATTTTAACAGGATGCACATTGTAAAAGGTCATTCAGCTGGAGTGTGGAGAATGGCTTGGGTTGTTGAAGGTGTCAGTGGGTTTAGCTAAATGTCACAGAAAATCCAGTAACAGTACCTCACATAGGATGGATTGATTTCTTTCTCTCATATGACACAACATCCTGAGAAGGAAGTCTGAACTTTCTTGTAATTCCTTTGGTCTTTTTCTTCATGATCCATATCATCCCCAAATATCTGGCCTTGTAAAAAATACAAGTAGAAAAAAAAGGAAGCCCAAAAACAGAAAGGGGTTTTATGAGCTGGTCCATGCCTCTTTTAAACGGTCCATTCTAAAATCATATCCAAACATTTCTATGTACAATTTAGGGGTCAGAGCTGTGCATATGATCAATAATATCTACACAAGCAAAGTTATTTTTGGTTTTGAGCTAACCACATCAATTCCTGCAGTGGAGTCATGGTCAGTTACTCATCTCTCTAAGATTTTGTTTTCTTGTGCATAAAACAATAATAGTAATGAAAATAATACTGTATAATAACTATTTCATTATGATGACTTTAATGTTTAAATGAGGTGATACATGCAGAACATTAGCATAACATAAGGCATGAAGTACTCAATAAAAGCTATTTATTAGAATGTAAGCTTCATGAGGTAGGAATCAAGTCTACTCCATGCAAAAGCTCATTAAATGTTTGTTGAATGTTGAATAAGTGAATAGAAGAGGTAAATTCCCCTAAAGTTTAGAAGGTATGACTGTGGTTACACTATAGTAGGTAGAGCATATACGTTTATGTTAAAAATAAAAACAGGAGGAAAAGAACACCAACATGGTGCATTATAAACATATAATTAACTGAGCCCAGATTAAACTCACATCACATTTTCTAGATTTTTTGAGAAAAATTCATTGCTGGCAATCAGTGTTGTCCCTGGAGTACTGAAAAGATTCAAAAATATAAATTTTCTTCAAATGATGTTCTGTGAAGACAAGGTAATGCACAGAAGAAATAATATGTAAAATTCAAGGAACTGGAGGATATATATATATATATATATATATAGAGAGAGAGAGAGAGAGAGAGAGAGAGAGCAAAACAGGAAGGAGGCAGATGGTGGTCTTTTAGGAGCATTAGGGTCTTTCTTCTTCCCTCTCTTGTCACCACCTTTGGAAGGAACATAATTTTTCATCTCTCTGTCATAGAAAGATTTATCACTCGTATTTCTTTTTATTCTAGAGGAGTGATTTCAGTTTCAAAATCAATTAACTGACAAGTTCTTTTAAACTATGTGTAATATCCCAAATAGTTGATATCAAGCCATTTTTAAGGCCTTAGGATTTTTCATCTTAAAAGTTGTATAGAGAAAGTTGCTGGCTATTTGATGATCTCTCTATAATTATGCTAAACTTCAAGCCTTATTATTTTACAGTCTCACTTAAAAATGTTTAGTACACTTAGAAATATCTATGCAAAATATATCATACAGAAATAAAAATGATAGTCAATAAGCTATCATAATAAAAATGGAAGCATTTACATTTTAAAGCCTAATTTTAGGCAGTAATTTCCTAAAGTAGAGAGAAAAATATATAAACATAGCCTGTTTAGTAGATACCATAAAATATAAGTTAAGAAAAACTTACAAGGAAGTACTTGAAGGAACTAGACTTAGGAATAATTATCAACCATGAAAACCTTTGAAGGATTTTTGAGATGGGTGTGCTATGTTCAGTTTTTCATTTAGAAATGTAATTTTTGCTGCTGGAGGTAGATGAATTGAGACAATCAGGTAATAAAAGAGGTAGAGGTAAGAATTAGGATACCAACTCATTAAGAATACTGCCATACTAACTGAAAGCACCTTCAGTGTAGATGCTTTGGAATGAATTACCTCAAGCTTTATTATAGAAGTAGAATCAACAGTGCTGGACAGAAATGGTGTATGAAGAAAAATGGAAGCAGAGGAAACAATTGAGAGTACTGGCAAATAAATTGCAGACATGCCAGACATTCATGATAAAAATTATAAGTTCAATGTACAATGATATTATTAAAGTGTGCAAAAAATCAAGTTAGTGGAGCACCAATAAGAATTTGAAGTTTACACGGCAGGGGTTCCTCTGCAGAGGTACTGAAAGGGCCGATGACTTGTGCTAATACACAGACACATGGAACAAAAAGCAGACTGAATGTGGGAACCTGGATGGAGGCTGATACCCAAGTGTTGTGTGTGAGACTAAAACAGGAGGCTTGGCTCAAATTGAAAAAGGAAAATTTGATATGTCAGCTGTCCCAAAGAGCTTGAGTTTTATCTTGCAATTAATGGGATTCCACTGAAAGCTTTTTAGGGGAGAGTGGTACTATACTGTCCCACTGGTGGCAGTTATGATGGATGAAATGTCACGAGTCTGACTGGAAAGAAGAACACTAATTAGGAAGTTCTTACAATTACTTGGTGAGAGATAATGAGAGTGTTTACTAAGATAGCAGCAGTGGAAAAGGATGTGAGCACAACGAGTGGAATATATTTAGAATTGGTTGGCTACGAGGACAGAGGAAAGTGAGGGGTCAAAGATGAGGCCAAATGTTCTTACTTTGGCAGCTGGATGAATAAATCTTTTTTAGCATTAGATTTTGAAAATAGGGTTCAAAAAGAGACTGAAAGATAGGGTCAAATCATTAGGGAGAAATATGGGACGAAAGTGTTGTGGAATATACATTAAGAGTACATCAAGAGTGTAGAGTGTTTCAGGAAGTAGAGAGTAATGCTAAATGCTTTAAGCTGTCAAGTAAGTTAAGACACAAAAATTCCCTCTGATTTAATGCCCAAGAAGACAGTTGCTGGGTTAAGGCAGTTTCAGTAGGGTGGTACAGACAGAAACCAGACTGCTGTGGGAGGGAGGTGGAGGAAGGAGATGGCAGTAGTCTAGACTCTGTCTTCACAAAGCCTGAAAATAATAAAATAAAGAATGAGCAAAACGAGAGCATAGAATGGATCAATTTTTCCTTTACGAAAGCACCATGCACACATACATATGCATATATATTTACTTATGGAACCTATCTATGATATGTATGTCCATCTGTACATGTGACCTTGAATGTGTGTATGTACACACATACATATGAATAAGACTTATCACACAGATAGAAACAAGTACATCTTATTTTTCTAGATGAGTGCTCTACCAGCTGAGCTAGATCTCTAGCTAATCTCTATTTATGTATTGATTAATATCAATTTAATAGACATGTGAATAATTTTAAATCATCAAACTGAAAGATTAGTAATGTGTCATTTAATTTTCTAGTGAACACTTTTAAATAATTAAAGTAATATTAGTAAATAGAAAATAATAATTTTACTGCTTTGCCTTCTAGGATATTTTAGAAGAATGCTATTTTATAAAATTATATATTTAAAGAAAAGTACTGCTGAAAAAGAGGAAGTACTTCTCCACTGCTTACATTTCCCATATGTTATTTATTTTTTAGCAATAGGATAATTATTTCCAGGTTCCCAGTTAGCCTCTGTAGGCCTCTGGAATGTTTACTTTACTTGGGCTTTTGTCTTATTGTTGTGGTGCTAAGTATTTTTTTAGAGCAGGATTTTCTATACTGAGGATTAACTTTCATGGAACACCAGAGTCATTCCATCAAGCAGAACAAATCTGCACAAACTTCATGGCTTAATAAAACAAAAATGTTTTCTGGTTATTTGAAAGTAGAGAATAGCAGCTAGGCTGGCATGAATAATATTTAGCCATGATTATATTCCTAACCCTCTCTCAGATACTTTATTTTGTGATTAATTCATTTATCATAAAATAAGTATGTTTCTATCTATTATGTGGCAAGTGCAGTTTTAGATCCTTAGGGATCCATCAAACAAACGTACATAAAAATAGTCTATCATTATAAATCCAAAATTTCTAACTACAAATGAGAGTCCTACGTTCTTCATGGATGCCCTCCATATCTCAAGCTGAGAAGCTGCGCACTGCACTGGCTCACCCCCACCCTGGGCTCTGACTTCTAACCCTGAGGCACGATGCCCTTTCCAGTATGGATACTGTCAACGAATAGTTCAAGTCAAATTAGTGAATCGGATAGAAGTTAAAAGGTTTATCCAGCTGGTGTGTATCAGGAAGGACTTGCAGATCCAGTAACTTCCCTAATGAGGTAGAATAAGAGTTTTATGAGTTGAGGCCGGAGAGGTGTATGGGCACCTTAGAGTTCAGATAGGATTTAAATCATTTTCATCTTTAAGTGTTGCAAAACTTTCATGTGGAACAGCTGGAGACTGTTTTGGTGTTCATGCTTCTTGCTTGAGATCTTTGGTTCAATTCCCTCCTGGTAACTGTCAGAGCAGTTCTTTCAAGAGCTGATTTTTCAATCCCTGTGGCTTTCCAAGATGCAAGAGCCAGGATGAGTGGAATAGCCAAAAACAGGAGAGGATGGGAGGAGGAAAAGAGGAGAAAATCAGCAAAAGAGGCAAGAGCTGAAACAAGAAAACCTGTGGTCTTGTTAATCCATTTACTCCTCCCTCTTCAGCTCAGACTCCTTTTGCAAGGGCTTCCTGTGGGAAGTGCCCTTTCCCTCACCAGGGTCCTGTAACACTGACCAGTTCCCTAACTTGTTCTTCCCAAATGTAACATTAGCATTAGAGTAAAGCTGTTCAGAAATGGAAAAGAAGGGAAAGGAAAGAGAAAGAAAGGAATAAAAGGAAAAAAGGGAAGAAAGTAAAAGCTTAGTAGTCACTTAAACATTTGTACCATTTAAATGTCTTTCTCACTTATAAAAGTTCAGCAGGTTTTGAACTTTCACAATAAAGCTATTTGTTAAGATCAATGATGGCATAGTCAGAAAGATGTTTATTCTAGCCCACTCTTCCACTCATATATATGTATGTATTTTTATACATAAACACATACATATTACATATTTACACTTATATATATAGTAGTAAAAAGGTTTTTGTATGATTGACAGCAATCCAGGTCCAATAAGCCTATTCAAATATTTATTGGGTTATAAGATTTGAACCTAGGAAAGAAAATCTAAAACCAGAAAATATGGGACCAAAGACAATCCTCCTTAGGGATTTATCTTTTTTCTATTATCTTTTGTGTGTTGTTTTATTTCTTTTTACTGCAGCTGAACTTTCTTCACATGAAAGGGAATGTGGAACCTTGATGTCCTTGGGTTCACACTTCACCATCTCCAAGACCAGAGAAAAGTGGACCTTCTGACTATCAGATGCAGTAAGGAAAAGAACCCTAAGAATGATGTGAGGTTTTGCCTATCTTGGCCCCATTTGCCTATTTCCAAGTTAAATGTTGTGGCCAAAAATATAGGTCATGATGTTTAAACTTCTTGTGACCAGATTTAGAATGGTAGACACAGAGGCTTATCAGTCAAGCCTAGACAATATTCATTACCTGTGTTGTACAGTTTTGGTAATGATTAACTGTGGTTACAAAAAGTTCAGAAGTGTGTGTGTGTGTGTGTGTGTGTGTGTGAATAAACAAGAGGCTTTAAAAGAAAGCAAACATAGAACAACTTTATTCCTTTCCCATTGCCCTTAAAATTCTTTTTGGATAAAATTTTCTATACTTAAGTTAAATTTAAGTAGGTTGGAAAATTTTTGTTTAACTTTAATAATAAGAAAAACCCAATTTATAAGTAAAATATGAGTGTAGTATTTAGCTCCAAATTTTATTGATGTCAGGAAATTCTATTCTCCATTTCCCCCAAGTGTATAGATGGTTTGTTTTCTTTTCTCCAGGTTTAGTATTCTTGACTACTATGTAGCCACAGTTTCTAACCTCTCAGTTGGGTATAGAGGGACAAGAAGATGCAGGTGGAAGGTACACAGAGACAGATGCTAGTGCAGTATGTCTCATCCTGCTTCTGAAGGGTGTGCAATAGAGTCTTACAGGCTTCCAACATGTCACACCTAACTTTCCCACAGGGTTGTACTGCACTTTCTTCTCAGTAAGAACTTCCAACTTCAATTCCATGGATTCAGAAATGTTTTCTCCAGTCATTTTCAAGTTCTTTCCTATTCTACAGCTCTCCTACTCATCCTTCTGATGAAGGCCATTTGACCACACCAAATGACTTCTTGAATGAGGTCTCTTTCCAGGAAGTACAGGTTTTCTGATTCTCATTTGTCCCCAATTTGGTCACTGCAATGTAAACCATAGAAATATAATTTTAGGAAAGTCATAAACAAGACTCTGATCCAAGTATACAGTGAGCATACATGAGAGATTTATTTAACTCAGAGACTATTTGAGAAATGAAGAATATAAAGGTACTGAAGCAAAATGTTAGCAACTGTGTGGTAGATTGGATACAAAACTAGTGTTCTAAAGATCAATAAACCCTTTGCTTTAGGGTTGTCTTTTCTAGTAGACATAACTGACAGAACTCCAGCCCAAGAATCTACAGGTAAACTTGTAGTTTCCTAGACTATCAACCCTAAAGGCTAACACCCTTCTGTGAGTATTAAGAAATATTCCAGCATATAGCACTGAAAACTGCCAGTCCTCTGTCTGAGTCATTTCCAAGTTTTGTAAAATTCTTAAGTCTGTTTGCATTGCTGTCATCCCTAGAAATTTCCTCATGTTGTAGATCTGTATCTCTCTTCATTTTGCTGCCTCAAGAAATTTAGTAAACCTTTGCACTGTAGCTTATAGGCCCGCCAATCAGGCTATCATTTTAGACCCTTCTCAAATGGCCTAAAGTGGAAAAAGATATGTTCTTTTCCAAGAAAAAAACAGTTATACGGGAGACTGTCCAGCACAGGCTTAAAAAGAATCTTCTTACAACCTAACTAGCCATGAAGTAGCAGGGACAGGCAATCAGTACATTGTGCAGTCAGCTTTTGTTATCTCTCACTTTGCCCTTATAATATCTTGCCCTATGTGAGAGTATGTGAGAATACTTGCTTCTTATCATCTTGTGCTCATTTTTGAAGGCTTCTGATGAAACATTCTCACAATGAGAACTGCATTCTTATCTGCTTACAAGTGAAACTCTTAAGTACTTGCACCAGGTGACCCTGAGGATTAGTGTGTACTTCAGTTCTGTGCTGAGAGCACTATTACCTCACTCTAGCTCACCTGTTCACTAAAGAATCTAGTATTTAGTAAGTGCTCCCTAAATGTTTGTAATTTCAAGTTTACTGTCTTTACTGTTACTGTTGTTGCCCAAATAATAAAAGAAATACTTTTTTATATTGGCACTTATATTATGATCTCTTCAGAGATTTTCTTTTCAACCTCACATTCAAAAATTTTTTCATACCATTCTTTTTTTTTTTTTTTTGCTATCAGGCATCAAACTCACAACTTTGCGCTTGCGACGCAGGTTCTTCTGCCACTGAGATACATCCCCAGAATTTCATAGCATTCTCCCTCCATATTGTTGACATATCAATAGTGTCTATTGACACAGACATAGTGGTTCAGAGCCTGCAGTTTGTGGTTAGTCAGAAGTAAATCTGAGTCAACAACGCAAACTATCACCTGAGAGAATGGGTAAAGTACTAACCCCTGAAAGCTTCAGGTTTCTTATATCTAAAATAAAGATAACAGGAATTTCTTCTTAAAGTGTTTTAAGAATAAAAGAGACTTAAAGTGTCTCTTATTCTTAAAGTGTTTTAAGAATAAAAGAGACTTATAGTGTAAGTATATTACACTATATTACATGTTCCATAAATGATAGCTAAATGATAGCTATTACTTTGACTCTGAATCCCTGTGTTCCATACCTTCCCATACTTGTAAATGCTGCTTTCCTGATTGAAATGCTTTGCAGTAATCCTCCCTTCTCTATAGTTTTTCTTTTTGCAGTGTAAATTGCTGATAGTCAACTATGTATAAAAATATTACATGGAAAATTACAAAATCGACTCATAAATTTTAAATAACCATTATTATAATGTACTGCTATAAATGTTCTATTTTATTGTTAGTTATTATTAATCAATTACTGTGCCTAACTTATGAGTTAAAATTTGTAGTAAGTATGTGTATATATGAAAAAAGTATTAACTTATAGTTCAATACTACTTGTGGCTCCAGGCTATAAACACACTTCTGAGATAACCTGCTTGCAATTTTGTGAACACCGGCAGAATGGTTCACATTTGTTTATTGAACTTATTCTTTCTTATATCATCATATATAAAAAAAGCAGATTATATCTCTATATCTCATGTCTATCTCTATCTCTATTTCTATTTATGTCTATATCTATATATTCTGGCAACCAAAGTGAAAAGAATTTGGGATTTAGTAACTGGCTCTTTTCTCTCAGTTTTCTCTTTTTCATTTTTTCTCTTTTGTCTTTATTCTTCTTTCTTTTTTTCCCCTCTCTTTCCTAAGTGGCTAGAGAGAACTCCAGCCACAAAAAACTAATCCCACCCACCAAATTCAGAGATTATGTTCAGATAATCCCTTGAATAATCCTTCATTCTGTCTTGTCTACTTTCTTTTCTAGTTTCTCAAACCTTGCATGACCACCTTTTGTCCTCCAGCCTTGCTTCTACTTCTTTCCCAGTTATCTTTGTTTTATACACTATCCTCCTTAAATTTCCCCACCAGAGGGTAAAATCAGTCTACTAAAGGGAAGCATTTTGCATGCAAACTCCTAATTTACAATGCATTCTGTTCTATAATGATAGACTTTGCTCCTATGGTCTAATGCACAAAATCAGTAGCTACCATAGTTTAACAGTTTCTGAATTATGCTTGATGCTATTGTTATTGCTAATTTTACTACTTTAGATAGGATGTCATATCTGTTGTAATCAATTGTTCTCACTTCTGTAACAATACTGGGAATCTCTGAGGTAATAACCTCTCCATGGCCCTAAACCAAAGAACCAGGAACTAAGCCAAAAAGTTACCAACATTCCATTCTTAATTAATTGGGAAGGTAAGATTTTGGGACAGATACAAGCCAATAATTCCCTCCACACAGAAGACATTACTGAAGAACAGATTTTTCCTACAGGGATGTTGATACTAGTGATATAGTTACCTATTACAAAAACTCACAAGGAACATCATAGAAAACAAATAAAAAAATTTGAAACAGAAAATGACAGATAAAAAGGCAAAATGAAATCTGAGACCTTCAGTCAACCCAGAACAAGTCCAGGAAACATTAACAAAGAAGAAATTAGAAGACATACACTTGAAATCTCTGAAATGATAGCAAGCAAAGGAAAGAATCACACCCATGAGGCTATAGAGAAAATCAGATCAGAAATAATCTCTCAAGAAAAAAAAGAAATGTTAACATTTATAAAGGAATTAATTGCTTAGGAAATCTAGAGCATAAATAGATCAAAAAAAGATGATGACAGGAAGAGATAGAAATAATGTGAATGATCTACATAAGAAAAAATTAGAATGCATGAAATGGATTAAGATGGATATCCAGGATATTAAAAATTAAAATTAAATATTTTAATATTAAATAGTAAAAATTCTACTGAAAGCTGGCAAACCCACTTGAATGAAACTGAAGTCAGACTTTCAAACTCTGAAGGGAGAAAGTGGTTAAAGATCATGAAAGGAAAGATCTCTTGAAAATAACAAAAAATCAGGAAATGACAGTTCAACAGCTACAAGATGACACAAGGAAAAATAATACAAGAATAATTGTAATCATTGAAAAAGTAGAAGTCAAAACAAATAACATTAAAGAAATTTGCAGAAGTAATAGCAAAAAATTTCCCATGCATGGGAAAAGAATCTGACATACAGATAAGGCATACAAAACCCTAATTAGCCATTACCAAAATAAATCTACACTCATACATACAATAATCAAGATCCCAGAAATTCAGCACAAGAACAGAATATTAAAAACTGTTAGAGAAAACAAACAGATCATCTATAAAGGAAAGCCTATCAGAAACACAGTATGCTTCTCAACACAAACTCTAAAGTCAAGAAGAATTTGAAGCAAAATATTTCAAGTCCTGAAAGAAAACAACTTCCATTTCAGACTGATGTACTCTGCAAAACTATCTTTCAAAATTACTGGAGAAATAAGATGCTTCCATAACAAAGAACAACTGAAGAAATTCATGACCATGTTCTAGACAGACATAAAAATGAACATAATTTTAAGAACAGCAACAGAAAGAAATCACAAAGCAGAGAAAGCAATTAAACAGAAGTCAATAGCAGGGAACCAACAGCAGGAAAATAATATGACAAAGATAACAGAAACATATCACTTATAACCATCACTGTAAATGGTCACCATTCACCAATAGAAAGAAACAAACTGGCAGAATGGATCAAGAAACAAGATCCAACAATATGGTGTATACAAGAAACATATTCAATTCAAAATGAAAAGCATAGATTAAAAGTCCAAGAATGAACTCTATACAACAGGAACACACAGAAAAACAGAGGCTTTCAAACAATGTGAACTTCAAGCCAAGAGTGATCAGAAAAACAGAGGCTTTCAAACAATGTGAACTTCAAAACAAGAGTGATCAAAAGAGATAAAGAAGGTCACTACATACTTTTTAGGAGAAAATTCAAGAGAAAGAGATAATAATCATAAATATATATGCACCAAATATGAGGGCACCTAATAATATAGGATAAATATTAATAGACATGAAAAAGAAAATAATAACATTATTACAACATGGGACCTTAATACTCTATTGTCACAAAGAGATAAAAAAAAGAGACAAAAAACAAACAACAGACACTAATCAAACTTGTGAACAAATGGACTTAGTAGCTGTTTACAGAGTGTTGCACCCAACATCAGAATATACATTCTTCTCAACCGCACGCAGGACATTCTCCAAAATACACCATATACCAGCCCATAGAACATGCTTAAGTAAATGCAAGAGAATTAAAATTATACCACGCATATTATATGATGATAGTGCAATGAAATTGGAAATTAATGGCAATGAAACCACAAAAACTCCAAAAACACATAGAAATTAAATAACACCCTCCTGAAGAGCCAATGGCTCTCAGATGAAATTAAAGATGAAATTAAGCATTATTGACAAACAAATGAAAACAAAAATACAAATACAACTTATTGGAATATATGGGACAAAATGAAATCAGTACTAAAAGGGAAATTTATAGCAGTGAACTCTCAAATCAAGAAAACAGAATAAACACAAATAATCTAATACTGTATCTTGAACTTCTAGAAAAAGAAGAGTAAGTCAAACCCAAAGCCCATACAAGGGAGAAAACTATAAAGATTGGAACAGAAATTAATGCAATTGAGACTAAGAAAACAATACAAAGAATTAATACATTGAAGAGCTGGTTCTTTAAAGAATAAATAAAATTGATAAACCCCTAGCTAACCTCATAAAAAGAATAAAGGAAGAAAAACTCAAATTCATACAATAAGGAATAAAAAAGGAAAAAGCATTATAGAGCCTGTGGAAATTCAGAAGATCATCAATAGCTGCTTTTCAAATGTTTACTTGTTTAGGATGGAAAACAGAAGAAATGGACAAACCCCTAGAAATGTATGAATTAGCAAAGCTGAACTAAGAAGATATAAACATTCTGAATAACTCATTACCAGTTGATAAAATTGAAAACATAATTAAAATCTTACAAAAAAGAAAATCCAAGATCCTGGTGGATTCACTGCTGAATTCTAAAAGAAATTTAGAGATTTAATGTCAATATTTCCCAAAATCTTTAAGGAAATTTAAATGAAACAGTTCTCCCTAGCTCATTCCTGGAGACAAGTACTATCCTGACATCAAAATCAGAGAAAAACCCAAGCAAAACAGAGAACTAAAGGACAACCTCCTAATGAACATAGATGAAAAAAATCTGCAATGAAATACTACCAAACAGAAAATCATCAGGAAGATTATATGTTATGGCCAAGGGGGATATATCCCAGGAATGCAGGGATAGTTCAACATATGCAAATCATTATATCAATGAGCCAAAGACAAAAATCATCTAATCATCTCAATAGATACAGAAATCACTTCTGATAAAGTCCACCACTCATTCATGTTAAAAACTCTAGAAAAAATTGGAATAAATGGTCTTTACTGCAATCTGAGAAAAGCTATCTGTGACAAACCAATAGCCAACATCATACTAAATGGGCAAAAATGAAAGCTTTCAATATAAAATCAGGAACAAGACATGGATGTCCACTATCACAACTCCTATTCAATATAGTTCTGGAAACCCTAGCCAGAGCAATTAATCAAGAGACACAAATAAAAGGAATAAAGATAAGAAATGAAGAAGTGAAATTATCATTATTCATAGATGTCATGATACTCTACATATAAGGCACTAAAAACTCTATGAAAAGACTTCTGGAGTTAATAACCAAATTCAGTAGCATAGCTGGATACAAAGTCAACACTCAAAAATCAATAGCATTCCTGTACATGAGCAACAAACTCATTGAGAGAGAAATTAGGGAAACTACACTCTTCACAGTAGAATCCAAAAAAATGAAATACTTAAAAGTCACTCTAACAAAGGAAGTAAAACATCCTATCATTGAAAATAACAGTCTTTGAAAAAAGAGATTAAAGAGGATATCAGAAAATGGAAGGCTATTCCTTGCTCATGAACAGGAAGAACCAACATAGTGAAAATGACCATACTCCAAAAACTTATACAGATTTAATGCAATCTTAAACAAAATAATATTAGTATGCCACGCACCATACCAAGTTAGAGAAAACATTCCTAAAATTCATTTGGAAATGCTAGAGACCTAGAATACAAAAAGTAATCCTGGGCAACAAAGGCAAGACAGGAGGCATTACAATCCCTGACCTGAAATTGTACTACAAAGCTACTGTAATAAAAATCACCATGGTACTGGAAAGAAAAGAAAAAAAGCAGATCTTATGATCAATGGAACAGACTAGAAAATTCAGACACAACTACAAAACACACTCAGCCACCTTATCTTTGACAAAGGGGCCAAACATGCTCACAGGAAGAAAATCTCTTTAATAAACGGTGCTGGAAAAACTGGCTTTCTATATGTCAAAGATTAAAACCAGACCAATGTCTATCATCATATACTAAACTAAAGTCCAAATGGATCAAAGATCTGAATTTTAAAACAGAAACACTAAATCTGTGGAGAGAGTAAGAAGGTAGAAATCTTGAAGACAAAGGGCTAGGCAGAGTTCATGAACAAAAACCAAACTATATGATAAGTACTTAAAAAAAAGTCAACAGCTGGAATCCCATCTTCATGAAAACAATAAGACCTGTGTTCATACACTCCCACATAGTTTCCATAGATGACTCTGATGCACAGCATCTGCCTAATGCCACCAACAACCACACAAATGTACAATGATCAGTTAATGACTGAATATATGAACAGTTACCATGGCTTCACAAGAACAAGAATAATAGAAGGAAAGCAAGCAAGAAAGGGAGACAAAGAGAGAGATAGAGAAAGACAGAGAGAGAGGGGAGAGAGAGAAAAAGAGACAGAGAGAGAGAGAGACAGACAGACAGACAGAGAGAAAAATTTGGCACCATAATGGTCCCTTACCCTTCCACTTGGTACTTTTCAAATAAACTTTTGTCATGATTTTTTTTTAAAAATGGAAAGTTTTAGCACATCAAAAGAATTCATCAACAGAGTGAAAGGGAAACTTCCAGATTAGCAAAATATTTTAACCAATTGTCCCTCAGAGAAAGGACTACTATATAGAACATATAAAGAATTGAAAAGATTCAAGCCCCCCCCCAATTCAAAGACCCAATCCAAAATTGGGCATCTAAGATGAATACACATTTCTTAGATGAAGAGATAAAAATGGCAAATAAATACATGAAAAAATGTTCAACATCATTAGTCATTTGAAAAATGCAAGTTAAAACACTGAGATTCCATCTCATACCAGAAAGAATGACTAACATCAAGAAATCAATCCATCAATGTTGGCAGAGCTGTGGGGAGAAAGAAACCCATTTCCACTGCTGGTGGGGGTATAGACTGGTACAATCACTGTGGAAATCAAGATTAGTGGTCCCATTACATTCAGCTATCCCTCTTCTGGCTATCTTCCCAGAAGAATTCAAATCATCATACCACAGCGAAACATGTGCACCCATGTGTATAGCTGCCCAATTTGTAATAGCTAAATTTTGGAAGCAACACATGTGCCCATATATTGTATGTCAGCTACTGACCCCTGGGAGGGTACAGCACCCACACTTTCAATCCCAAAGCTGGACAATGAACCAATCACAGACACTAGATTCAGCCACCTCCATGACTGCACGAGGCTTTGGGGGTACACCCAGACACAAACCATAACATACTTCAGTATATATGATCTCTTAAATAGAGTGTAAACTTCTTAAAAGTAAGAACTAAATCTTTCAAGTTTTTGTTCTTGTAATCATTGAGGGTCTTTTTTGTGCTATGCAGAGTTTTAATTGATGCACAGAAAAGGAACACATAAGTGAGAATAACTGTTTTTATTCCATCACATGGAACTCTCTTTGAAAAGGAAGAGTTTCTCAAAGATGAATACACTACATATTGTAATTAAGAATTTATTCCCACATTGGAACAGAAGGTCCATGAAAGCAGAAAATTTTCTCTGTATTGATGTTTGTTGCTATATCCCTCACAAACAGCACTTGAAAATACTCATGTTCCAATGAGGGTCCTTAAAGTGTGGTGCCCAGAGAAGGAGAAATCAGAGTAATCTGAAAATCTATTCAGAAATGTGGTAGAAATGTCAGTTGTTTGGCTTCATTTCAACACTGCCAAACCTAAAACCCTGGGAAGGAAGTCTGTGTTTCTCCCAGTTGGGCAGGTATTATTTCTACTAATATTTGAGAATTATTGTGAGGAATGTTTGTTCAGTGAGCATAGATATGACAAAATTTTTATTTGTCTTACTCTTTTCATTAATATAGTAATAAAAATTTTGAGGTTACATTATCATGAAAATAATTGAAAGCCACCTTATAGAATTTATTAATCTTATGCATCATAAATCTAATAAGAATAAGATCTACTTTATCATTTAGAAAATGCAAAACACATACTTTATTCTAAATCACCCTTCTAAATCTATTGAAATGTGTTAATCTTGGGTAGTTATATTTTAATTTGTAGAATAAATTTATAGTTTTAATTCAGTTTTAGTTGAAAATTATGCTTCATGAACATTTCTACAATTTGAAAATTTAATATGACTTTTACGAATCAATTTTGTTTCTTAAGCTTTGTTGTTCTTAAAATTTTCAACTTTTATTTTATTAGATTCAATTTCTACATGCCCCTATGTCTACTCATATGATATGTAAGCAAATATTTCACAGTTGATGCTTGTGATGTGCCCTTTTACTCCTAATAGCTAGGGGCAGAAAGCATATTACAACCTGTGAAAATTCATGTACTGTATGATCTAAAGCAAGCAAATAATGCTTTCCTTTACTATTATGGTGAAATTGTTAAGATCTTTGGGGTAACAATACCCCAAAATTCTGGAGCTATTTAAGTTTCAGGAGATTAATCCAGACAATAATGTAGTTTCATGGCCAAGGAAATTGTCACGGAGTCATTAATGGCTTAACTGTGCTGTTAGCAGAGAAACTGTCTCTATTAACTCAGAAAAACAACCCAGTTAGGGCCAGGGATTTAGCTCAATGGTGTAAGCACCTGCCTGGCAAGCGCGAGGTCATGAGTTTGATCCCTGATACCAAAAACAAACAAACAAAAAACTCAGTTTATGCTTGATGTTCTGAGGTAAAATAGCATCGTTTATTACTGAAAGTATTCTTTTTGATAATTTATGTGACAACTTTAACTCATAACTTGTGTAGGCCCATCTGTGCTACTTTTGGCTTGCATTTTCACACACTCTATAAAGAGTATTGAAATATGTTTGACATTGAAAATTTACCAAGTGAATAGATTTTAAATGCTCTTCACACATACACACACATATACATTAAGGGTGACCATAGAAATTGATAAGCATATCAATTTGCTTATCTGTAGTAATGATTTTACTATCATTTATTACATTGTGTATTAAATCATTATGTTTTATACCTTAAATATATAATAAAGTAAGGCATTTTTATAAAATTAAAATATAAATATATGCAGTGAAAAATAAAGAATGACTAAAACCAGTATTTTAATTATCCTTAATTGATTGGGAACATTAACTTTAGAAACACCATGTAAAATGTCTAGACATTAGCTTTTATAATATTATAATAAGGAAGGAAAATTTTAATGTAGCATTTGTATGAGTGATATATAACCTCACATATTTTACTAAAATTTCTATTTATTAAGGTAATGTTTAATTTATATTAATTTTCATTCAAGTCTCTCCCAATCCTAATACTGAGTGCCTGTATGAACTTCTACAGTCAGCGTAATTCTCAGTGTACATTATCAGAATGATACTACAATATTACCACAACAGACAGGAAAATGAAATTACAAACAAATTACTTGGCTTGACTTTTTCCTTTACTGAACTAACTTTCTTTAATATTTATTTAACATTATGAAGATGCAATCTCATGATTTTCAAAAGTGCCAATATCGATGTGCAATAATTAACACTAGGTATGACTATAAATTTCTGGGTCAAGTTCTATAGAATGTGTTTCATAGAAATTTGTATCATGTTTTTAAATCAAGTTGATTGTAATAAAATGTAGATTACAAACAAAATAAGATGAATACATTTATCTTGCTATGTAAATATATTTATCTTACTAAGCAAATATACTAGTAAATTATTTTCCTTTAATAATTTAGATCTATATTATTAGGTATAATTATAGTACATTACTAGGAATAAATCTGTCACTTATTCTTTTCAAATAATCTTTTTTATTTAAAGAAAAAAACAAAATAGACAAAAGGTAGAAATAATACAGAATTCAAAGGAATAAAAAAAACAACACTAAGAAATTGCTAGTTGATACATTACATATTGTCATCTTAGAAATAGTTGTTCAAGTTACTGAGTCAAAGCATAAAAAGTGGCTAGACACTCAAAAATTGACAGTGCAAACCATTCTGTTTAATGATATAACAAAAATTTAGTAATATGGTCATCTATCGTACACACTATACATAGCATTATGTCCTTTAGAGCACTTTCCTTTCCTTTCACTTTTACAGTATCTATTATACATGTTGGATCTTATCATTTTCAGTTATTATTTTTTTACACTAGAGAGACAATGTGATATTTACTGATGTGAGTCTTGTTTATTTCACTTATGAGGATAGCCTTTCGAATATTCTTAAAGGATGTCTAACTTTTCAAAATTTCAGTGGCTTTTGTATATGAACTTATTGAGAACCTTATAAAGGAAGGATGTATTCTTTAGGCTTTACTATCACGCATTGTTTTAATAAAAATAAGTACTTGTTAATTGGTAGGAATCCCCTATTGTAAAACAATCTGCATTAGAATTTTCAAGAATTACTTCCTTCGTACAATGAATTATATAGCTCATTTATATAACTAAAGTCTTTGCCTCAATGCTATTTGTTTACTTGATTCATTTTTATAATTGTTTCAACTCCCTATCTGATCAATGGAATGACTGTGTTTGTGAGGTCCGTTCACACCAGTCGTGTTGGCATCCATTCAGGCTGCCGTGCTCAGAACAACTGTGTGGCATTCCACATGTATAACAAAAACAGCTGGCATAGACGCCCTGACCTTCACATGACACCCCATGTAGGCGGTTTGTATACATAACCATGGCCACAGCCTGCTTGGCTTGTTCAAGGTCACACAACAAGTGTGGGTTTGGTTAAAACTTGGAGTCCTTCAGTTTCTCATTTTGGCTGGACCTGAACAACATCAATTTGAACTATGCTTGCTTTTCTTCAATACATGCTTTAAAAACAGTTTCAATTTTATAAAGTGTGTTATTTTTATGGGGAAAAAAATCTCATCAGCCTCCTTACTGAGTTGCTCTACAACTTGGATGTACACGTAGTTTTAAGAGTTACCTGGTAGGTCAATTTTATTTGTGTGTCAATTTTACTCTATTGTTTGACATAAAGTATATCAAAGCAAAACAAGTTTTACAATATTTGAATAGTACACAAAGGCCATACACAATTGTAAAAAGTAAGCTTTCAAAAGGTTAAACTTTGAGGGTCTGGGTTCAGGCTAAGTAGACACCTCAGGAATAGAGTACTCCAGGAGCAGATACCTACATTTGGGGAACCAATTATGGGGTTTTTTGCTGGAAAAGTGTGAGGCTGACAAATTTCAGTATCAGAGATTTTTTTCCATCTTATTTAGTAAGATACTTTCCAATGCTGCATTGACTCTGTCAGAGAAAATTTAGCCCTAAATTAAAAATTGTTCCTTGCCTGTATTGGAACTATCTCAACTGTGATCTCATCTATTAAAATTAGCCTCTTTCAATAAATGTATGTAACAGCTATACTGTTTGATTGAAAAGTGAATAAAATAACCCTATAGCCACATTGTTGCTGTTGTGAACATCTTCCAAATTTTGAGCTCTATTTAAGACACTTATCTTCTGCCTGGTGTTATATATCTAGCAGCTTTTCCTTTGAGAAAGACCTGAGTCTGTCTCTGTTTCTCTGTCTCTCTGCCTCTCTCTCTGTCTCTCTGCTTCCATCTCTCTCACACACGCACACATACACACACGTACACACAGATTTTAAACAGGGTAAACAAATGCACAATAAACTTTTATACATTGAGAAGTAGAGTCTTGATGCCTGATTATTAAGTTTTACCAACCAAGTTATTTAAAACTCTCCAACTGCCTCCATTTGAAAGAAATCCAGCAAGCAGAAAATGAAGCAGAACTTTGAGAGCCTCAGTCTTGATTTTCACAGTTAGGTTGTCTGATGGCTGCTCTACACAGTGAGCCACTCCACCCTCATGTTATTTACTGGGGAACATCTTGATGGTTTGGGCAAAATACTTGTTTTACTTTAATTTCCCCAAATGTACAGATGATTTTCCTTAATCTGGTAGTGCTAACTCATATGTATTTTTGAAGCCTAAGCAGACCCTTTCTCTAATGTCTATTTGTGAAAGTGAACTTGAGACATGCTTTAATTTTCTGATTCAAACAACTGCAGCATAATATTCTCATCCTCAAATAAACCAAATCATTAGATAAAATTGGTAGACTCTGGTGAAATTGAGGATATCTAAAAACAGTAACCTGTAACCTTGGGAATTTTGAGTGATATAAATACAATGTCTGAGAGCATTTTAAACCACAGAATTTTTGCTTTCTATACATAGACAGTTGCAAGGTTGTTGAGTTTCTGTCTTTGTGGTCCCTACTAGAATGTTTATGTTTAGAAACTACACAATTCACAAGCCACACTTCTCCTCACCCTCTTTTCAAAATGACTCCATATTTGTAACTCACTTGTAACGTCTGGTTCAATTCCCAGCCAAACAAGCAAACTTACCTTCTAAGGAGTGATAGCAATTCCATACCTGTTTGTTTAAAATTTGTCTGACAATGAGTCAGAAATCTTCATTTTTTATACAAGCAGTCTCAGACTGATTTAGTAATCTGGAATAATTTCCTGCATCCATTCAATCTTAATACTCTAAGAAAAGTAACTTCAGTATTCAGATTCTTCCTGCTTAATATAAAAGAGATATATGTATTGCACAGAAAAAATAATGCTTTTTCTATGCCATTAAATTGTACTGACTTATCACCAAAACCTTGTTCATTGTTAATCACAACTCACAGTGTTGCTTGTGCCTGAAGAAATATGGCTTCTCTAAGTAGCAGTAAACCAAACTTTCTTCCTGAAAGAAAGGACTGTGAAAGAACTGTCCTGGAGGAGTTGAATCAACAAGCAAGGGTGACTATGGAAGCGGGCTGACAAGTCTATTAAGACTGCTCCAAAGAAAACCACACTTGTTTAAGAACAAGCTGGGACTACCTCTCTGTGGTTTTACTACTGATCTGTTTCCTCATAAGAAATCCACTGTTACTAACTGAGAGTTGGACTGGCAATGCACAGGATGCTTTAACGTAAATACAGAGTTTCCCCCCTGAATGTATGCTCACTTCAGAAAAAATTGCATAAATATTGTAATAAAGAGTTTGTAAGATGTCCTGAGATGGATACAAGTTACCTTTGGCCTCTACAATTGCAAGAAGTGCTCAAAGTGGTGTCCATTAGTTTCCAGATACTTATTAGTATGGTGAACAGCCTCTTGGGTAATCTTGGTGGTTGAAATTGCCCCACACACATTTTCAATTTTTTCTGTAAGGGCTGGGAGTATAGTGGGCTTTCTGTAATACATGGTATCATCTAGAGTGCCCCAAATAACTGTAACACCATCTGTTGAAAAAACGCAATAATACTTTTGTTTTCCTCAAGTAAGTACATTTTTTGATACACACTGTATTCGAAGGTGACTTTCTCTGGTAATCTAGCAGTGCTTAAAATTTTAAGCAAAAGGAACATACGATCAGAGTAACAATCAAAAACCAAAACATGAAAATAAATGAAAAGGACAGTTTTCATGGAAGAAAGTGGAAAGTTAATGAAAATTATTCAGTTAAGTGCACTTGTACATTCACCAAAACCCTACAAAAACAGTAGCCTGAGTTACATGGCTTGTTTGGCTATACTTGGCAAATACATGAATTTGCAGAGCATATAATAATTCAGTTGATCTAACTTGTGTATGTATACCTCAAACTATTAAATATTACTAAAAAAACAAATTTTCACAACTTGATGTAGGTAACTTTGGTTAATTATAAATACCAAATTTTAAATTATGAATAAAAGAGTTATTGCTCTAAGGAGAATTCTGATATATGAGGAAATCATTAGTCTTTAGTAACTAAGAAATAATTTCTAAACAATCAGAGAACACACAGTAGTCATACAGTAATAATGAATTGGTGACTATCTGAGAAACATTTGGCCTCACTGTACCTCACATAAATCGACTATAAGCAAGAAATACTTACAGCTTCAAAGGCTGCAGTCTGTGGTCAGTTACTTGGCTCTCTTGCTTCTAGGACCGTTACTAGGTAGAAACGTTGTGGCAGAAGGGTATAGTGGAACATAGTTGCTCACTTCATGCAGCCAGAGAGCAGAAACAAAGGGAAAGGCCTAGGAAAAGATGTAACTTTCAAAGGCACACCCCAGAGATCCACTTCATCTACCAGAAGCTCTATTTCATAACACAGTCATCAGCCATAAACTCAATCCCTTGATAAAAGTAGCATCCTCGTGATTGAATCACTTCTCTTAATCCTATCAAATTGACAAAGTTGAATGTCTGCCTCATTATCATCTGCTCTCCTTTGATCTTCTTAACAGCTAAGCACTTCCTAACTACCTACAATCACACTCACCAGTGATTATCAACAGCAGTAAATACAGCTTAAAGTAAATCAAAATACTTTCGCTTCAAGTTCTAAAATAACTGAATCAGTAGTGCATGAGTGCCTCTGGCTTCCAGGTTTTGCTTACTTCCCTTCCCACCCCTGTCAGATGTACTCCCAAAGCTCAAACCACCCTTCTCTCTTCTTCCAAATTACCAAAACTGTTAGCACTTCAGAACCTCTGCATGTGCTATTTCATTTCCCTGCAATACCCTTTCCTCTGTTCTTTCTTCACATGGCTTTTTCCTTAATATTCAGTGTTCTGCTCAAATATCACCAACCTGAAAAAGAACTCCCCAAAGTCCTTCCCCAATCACACTCTCACCATATGGTGTTTTATGTCCTTCATAAACTTATTTTTAAAATCACCTAGATGTTTCTACATTTGCTTACTATCTTTTTCAACTATTCAAAAAGTTCCATATTTCAAGAACTCCATGTGTGTAAGCATTGTCTATATTCCTAGAGAAGGGTGCAGTCACGCTTTGTACTCCTAGGATAAAGCTATTCCTTTTGCAAATACTCACTAAACACTTTCCATGTTCCAATCACCATACTAGGCAGAGGATAAAGCAATGAATAAAACAGTTAAAATAAATGAATCAATAGGTACCTGGACAGGTTCTAGACCAGTACAGATAACAATTGAATACCTTTGAATTTCACAACTATAAGAAAATAAATCCACACAACTGTATTCTAAATTTATAGGCCTGCAGCTTAGCCTACTAGAAAGAATACAAGGCCTGGTATCATAAAATCTAGATCTTAACCCTGGGTCTAACAATACTGATAGGGAAATATTTATTAAACAAGGGTCTTTGTACCACAAGCATGAAACTTTGAGACAACTGATTTCAATATAGGCATTTATAATTGTTTCATCTTCTGTGTTAATCAACTTTTTCATATGGGAAAGGTAGTGAATTACTGCTTTATTGAAGAGTACGAATCAAGTTAGGCAAAGAATAAAATTTTTAAGTTTAAAACCACACAGATATGTATTTTAATTGCTAATAGTCATAGTTGTATCAATTTTCTTTTTGTTCCTCCTCAGCTCATATGATGCTCTCATCATGAAACAATGAAGACTAGCACTTCATTATCATGTGCAAAGCCTACATTTTCAAAATATCCTCGTTCTCCTGGCCTGCTGATGAAGGAGATTCCTGCCAACGGACACTCTTTGCAATTTGAACAAATCTGTTCTCCATAAAAAGGTAGTGATTTTGTAGGGCTTGGTTGATTCTTTTATTTTAGACCTTAGAAATGATGGAAGAGAAAATAATATACAGTGACACATCTTAGGAGTTGTTATCTAAAATTTTGAGTGTTGTTTTTGCCTTGTTTTACAGTATCAATCTACTGCTTTGCTGCATGTCATGTCTTTGATTTTGTTTTGTCCTGAGGATATGCAATTTCAAGCTAACTTTTCAGAAACTGTATTTCTTTTATTCTGTTTTTTGAATGAGTAGTTTCAGCTCAATAGAATTTGTTAGTTCAGTCTTCATTACATCGCTTCTGACTTTGACGACAGGGGAAATAGCTTTGGGTGGGTAGCCAGCCAGTCTGACTAGGCCACTGGGTACAAGCTCTCTGGTCACTGGGATCACTAATGCCTAATGCTTCTCTAATTATAGACATGTCTCACTCCTGGCTATTTAATGGCCTCACCACAGGGAGTGACTCCACATCCTGACTGGAAGCCTACTTTCATTAGCTTAAACTGTACATCATAACCTTCTAATTTTACAATAACCCATGGGGCCTGCCCTCTGAGAACCTGTAGTAATGTGACAATCTTAGTGTTTGAACATGAAGAGAGATAAGACTTTATGACTTGGAACATTAAAGTGAAAAATGACACTCTCCATGATAAAGTGTTTTCCTGAGAAGCTGTTTATGCCAATAAGGGAAAGATACATGGGTTTTGTTCTATCCCTTTATTTCTTGAAAGGTCAATATTAATACTCTCAATGCTATTGAAGTTGGTTAAGAATGAAGACTGTGAAAAATCAAATGAACCCATGAACAGTCTTATATTGATTCAGGGTTTAATATATACAAAAGTGGAAAAAAAATAAAATTAGAACTTTCTTCTTATTCACATTGTACTTGCATTCTAATAATAATCACATGTTACCTTTTATAGAAAACCCTTTATACTGAAAAATGTAAGAGACAACTTTGACTTCTGTTATCTTGAAACACTGCAAACAAATTATCTTCTTAGTATAAGGAAAAGGCTGAGAAGTTTAGTAAGTTACCAAAACACACAGTTAATAATATTGCAAACCTGAGTTCTGAGTACTTTCCATTGCTTGATTCTGAGCCCTATGCTCTTTTATCCAATTCACTCTATCTCCTTTAGGCTTTGTTTTGCATAATGATCAAATAATGTCTACACATGTGAGAAAGCAACGTCACTGCCTCTGCATTCCTAAGAATATTTAATTTTAAGCTTCTAATACATTAATAATATAACTTTTATAACAATAGCAAATGATTTTAGTAAGTATTTATTATGAGTCATGTAAATATTTCTCTCACTCCTTGAAATATTCTTGTATCGTCATTTTCAAGTGAAGATCTTTAGGCTTAGAGAGGTTATATGCATGGCATACCATCACAGCTACTTGATAAAACTCACTTGCATTACATCGTCACAGTGGCACTTAATGATGTAAATTATATTTAGATGTATTTAAATTGCTTCTCATACAGTGAAACTCTTAATATGGGGGCCACAGGCCAGTTTTCTTCTGGATTGGAATGATGGGTGGTACAAAATAGCCAAGTTCAATTAGTATTTGTCAAATAATTAGCACTTTTAGCTACATCTGAGTCAATCACCAGCCTGTTCAGTTAAACAGAACATGCATAATGGAGCAAATCATGAGAATGGTTAGAAGCTGATTCAAATGTGTAAGTGTATAACTATCATAATTTTTAAATGATCACTTCAAAACTTTTCCTAGTTTCAGTAAATCCCTATTGTGTAACAGTTAAATCTTACAGTTTTCTTCTATGTTGACTATAATACACTAAAAAACATTTAATAATACTGTAAATGGAGGTTCAAAAAACCTAGAAAGAGGTAATTTTATGATAAATCAGCAAAAATAAAGATGAAAAACTATTCTGTATTCAAAACAGGAAAACCTTAAAGGCTAATTGTTCTACAAAAAGAAGACAATTTTTTTAACCTATTTTCTTCACTTCACTTGGAAATGATTCTTATATTGCTTTCTGGTATGGTATAAGAGAATACTGAATGAAAAAAAGAATGAAAAATTAAATTGCCTGACTAATCTGACTAAATTTAATTTTGATTCACTAAGAAAAATAAACTATTTTGTAACCCTGAAACTGAAAGTAAATTTAGGGATACCTTTGGAAAAATCTTCATAAAACTCATTATGTAAATGAATTTTAAGTTTGTAGAGAAAATTAGATATAGAGTTAGGAAACAGTTTTAGAGGTCTACTGCAAGGCATCTCGTTCACAGAAAAATAAAACTCACAATTTGTATTGAATTAATAATATTATATTTCCATATATATTTGTTTTTGCATTTCTTCAAAAGTCTACAAAATAAATCTATACTACCTCTAAGTCTTACTTTACTAATTAATGTAATAGTATTTGAAGATTATATATGAGAAAAAGACACCTTTTTATTTGAAGATAATCTATATATGAGAAAAAGGCACTTCTTAAAAAAAATTAAGTGGTATGTTTAGTCATAAACAGTATAGGTTTTAAAACATTTTGAATATAGCATCAGCAAATATTAATATATATTAAAATATTTACTCAGATTTAGATATTTGGTTTTGCCCAGGAGTTTAAATATTTGTCAGTATGTTGATTTCTAGTTTGTTCCATCTGTGCAATTTCAATTCTTTAAAAAGTGTTAAGTTTTCTTTTATGGGCTACAATAAAGTTTATCTTGGTATGTGTTCTATGGGGACTCGAAAGCTACATATGCATTGTGCTCTTCTGGGGTGGTGCATCCTATTTGTTGACAGTTGTGTTCAGTCCTGGATTTTCCTGAATGTCTGACAGTTGTGTTGTCAACTGGAGATGGGCATTGGATTCTTCCAATATTTCTTTGTTTCTTCGTTTGTTTCAGAGATATTATAACTCATATGTTTGATACATATGCACTGAGGATTGATACATACTTTTTGTGACTTGACTCTTACCTTTATGTAATATCTGACTTGATTTTTGGCAAATGTTTACTCTGAAGTATACTTTGTTAATCTATATACCACTACTTTCTGTTAATTAGTGCTCTGTCATATGCATCTTTTCCTGTTTTTTCTTTCAATTTTTCTAGATTGTCTTATTTGATGACCATTTCCTATATACAACACATTGTTATATTATGTTTTTAATCCATTCTGCCAACATCTATCTTTTCATTGGCATATTTAGTCTATTTACATTGAATAAAAATGATATTTTAGGTTTTAAATCTACCATTCACTTTTTGTTTTATTTTTGTTTCATTTATTATATCTGCTTTGCTTTGCATGTCTTCTTGGGGGTTAACTTCTTTTAGAATTCCCTATTGTGTTTTGATTATTGTATTTTACATGCATATTTTATAGTTTACTGGTGTCAAGATTTAATCAGTTCAAGCAAAATGTAAATTCTTTCTATTTTTCTCTTCATGTACAATTGTTTTAAATATTCACTCTACATATAGACCCATATTGAACAGCATTATAATTTTTTTGCAACCATCAAACCTAATTCAGAAAATTCAAGACAGAAGAAAGCATATCTTACTTGTTTTGTTTTTGTTTTATTTCTTTCTTCCTGATGCTCCAATATTCCTTTACCTTAACATTTTCCTTCTGTTTAGAGAACACCTCTTAGCAATTCTTTTAGAGTAGATTGGCTTCTTATGAAAATGTCCTGACTTCTTTCATTATTAAAGGATATTCACATTGGACATAAGTCTCTGAGTTGGCAATCCTTCCCTTCACTACTTGAAACATGCTGTGCCACTTCCTTCTAAACTCCCCCGTTTCTGATCTATTGTCCTTTTCATTATTTTTCTCCTATAGCATGGTGTCCTTTCTACCCACTTTGTACATCCCCAGATGTTTGGGCATGATGACTTTGTTGTGGGTTTCTTTGAGTTGGTTGGTGGTTCACTTGCTTCTTGGCTTCGTAGAGTTACATCTTTTGCTAAACTTAAAAGCTTGCTAGCTGTTGCCTTTTCGCTCCTCTCGAGACTGTAATGATGACAATGTTAGATCAAAATTTTCCTATTTGTATGTGTGACAAATGACTTTCTACTGAAACCTGGACATTTGCCTGTTTTAAGGGTCTAGATTTAATTTTAGTATTATGCTTTAGCAGGCCTCATCTTTGTCACGGGAAAGGTAGACACTGCGTCTGTGCTAGTTAAGGTAGTAGTACAAATCCTCAGTTAGTCTCTGCTTACACTTGCAGAAGGATCTCTTTGTAACTTCGAATGGAGATGGAGCTTCTTTCTTCTCAATAGGCCTTTGCCAATTTGCTTTTAGTAGGAACACCAAGGATGGTTCATTACTACTCCCTGTTGACATCTTTGGGTAGGGCGCTTGTTATTGAGAAGTGCTGGAAAGAGCTCTAACTCTGTGGGGAGAAGTGGGAGTCAAATCAGGTGCACCAGACTCAGGCCCATATCAGTTTTCCAGCATTATGGAGGCTCTGGCTAGAGAATTGTTGCAAATTTAAGGTCAGTTTGGGCTACCTTGTGAGTTCAAAACCAGCTTGAACTCCATGGTGAGACCCTGCCTCAAAGAAACAATGAAAAGAACAAAAGAAGTGGAGTCGAAGTTATCTCACTTGGTCTTCTTGGGTTTTTAGGTTTGTTATAGCACTGTAAGATCTCTACTGGATCTTTTCTGACACCAGCCTGACCAGGTTAGAGCAACTCATCAAAGCCTAGACGGATGAAGAACTGATTACTTATGGAGCCAGGGGTTTAGCTCAGGGTGTAAGTGCCTGCTTGGCAAGCACAAGGTCATGAGTTCAATTCCCAGTACCGGAGTGAGAAAAAAAGAATTGGCTATTTGTTATTAGAAACAGATTCCCTGATATGCCTGTGAATTTTTCCTGGAGCATAATACGTATTGTCTAAAAGTTTCGTC
Organism: Dolichotis patagonum; assembly: GCA_004027295.1. Taxonomy (NCBI): domain Eukaryota; kingdom Metazoa; phylum Chordata; class Mammalia; order Rodentia; family Caviidae; genus Dolichotis; species Dolichotis patagonum. The sequence goes on from PVJX010007712.1 coordinate 62,541, forward strand.
TCTTGTTAGGCTGCTCTTCTCTTAGACTTCTGGTTGGGAATATCCAGCTTGAGAGGTTTTTTTTTGTGTTTATTCATTTGCGTTTCCAGATTGCCATTTTCTCCAGCCCCCATCCTGGAATACATAACACAAAAAGAAAGTCCAGGGAATTTAATGCTATGTTGTTTCTGGGATCCCAAAACTTCTGGCTAGTTGATTTCTTTTTCTCCACCTTTTAGAATCTCTTCACATCTTTTATATATATTATTATGGTTGATACATTGTGTCAACTTGAAAAGTTTAGAAGTTTAAGAGACTTAGCAGGAGTCCAGGATCCTTACTTTGTAAATATCCTCTGCCTGTGCACGAGGAGGGCACAGAGAATTTGTGAGTGTTACCTCTGCCCTGGGAGCAGGGGGTGGCCTGCATACAATGTCAGGGAGGAAAAGAGGCTCACTCTTCCTCAGTTTTGCTCTGGTTGCTTTTGCTGGCTGCTGCCTTGAAGTATTGCCCCTGTGCTATGCCACCCTGCCTTGGAGCCAGCTAATTATGGAGTGAAATCTCCACAAACAGTGAGCTAAATAAACCTTTCCTTCCTTCATTTTGAGTGTTGGGTGTTTTGTCCCAGGAATGGAAGAAAAGTAACCAAGACATATATGTAGTATTATAGTATCCAAAAATTGTAGTGTTGTTTTTCCTGAAAAAAAATAAAAGTATTTGTACTTTCTTTCTTTATATGAAAATCTTAATTTTTCTACAGATACCATGACTTTAAATTATTAGATTACTTTTAAAAGGTATATAATGTTTATAGAACTGATACTTGGAAATTTATATTAACATCTCTCACACTGAACATTTTTTAAAGAGGCAAGAAGTTACAAGTAGGAGAAGAAATTACTACTAAATTTTCTTTTTAGATGTTACAAGTGGTATTCTGACATGTATTTGTATTTCATGGAAGAAAAGCATTAAGTAAATTTAGTTTCCAAGGAAGTGAGAAAAATCCCATAAAATACTAATTTGAGTAATTTTAGGTCAGCTTATCCATTTAAATATAATTATGGAGGCACATAATTATGGTGAAAGATAGTAAGCATATTCCTTTAGATTAATAATGGAAAGGTGGATGATAAAGAATATTTAAAATTAATTTCAAAATATTTAGAATATATTTTATGTTCTATAGCACTAATTGGATATATTGTTAAGGTGGTATCAATACTGACAAAGTTTGATTCTTGTTTTTTATTTCAAACATTGGATTTTGATGTAATTTATATTATGCACTTTTAAAATGATACAAAATATCTACGACATGAGAGTTAAACTTCCAATAGTGCCATTTTTATTTATTTTAACACAACAATCATAAAAATAAATTTTAAATTACTATATTTAACTGTTATTGGCATTAATGAATTACATTCTGGCAAATTAAGAAGTAGTTAAGGAGACAAGGTCAGTATTCATAAAGTGATATTTCTGACTTTAAGCTCTGGAATCAGAATGGCATCTATTCAGTTCTGACTCTGTTAATTACTACTTGCGTGATCTTAGAAAATTGGTCCTATACCTTAGCTACTTCATTAATAAATTTCTATAGAGTATGCAATTAAAAACCAAAATCACTATTTCCAAATATCTCCTCAAAAAAAGGAAAATTCTGAGGCGCTGAGATACCTGGTTCTAGGTGGCCTTGAGGTGCACCTTAGGGTCCAGTCTTAAGGATATTAATTTATCCTCTCTGTCTCAGTGAGTTTTATTGCTTATATTTAGTCTTATTTCTATTGGTCAATTATATTAATAAAAATATTCCTCCAGTCCTTCATTTTAAAACCTAGGATTGAAAATTTCTCAATTTACAAGAAAGAAGGAAATACGAAAAAAAAAAAAGGAGGCAGTGTTTTGTCTGAAAACATGAAATCCAAAAATACTGTAATTAGTAGAATGAAAAACAATTTGATATACATTTCTAAAGAATACTACATGGAATATTAGTAACTGTGTATGTGAAAGACAGGTGCATAAACACGGTCCTACCCTGTAAGCAGTTAATTACCTAAAATCAATTTTATATGTTACTCCATCCTTCTCATGCTCTTTCTCCTCTATTTTTCTCAATTTCAATATTGTAATAGTTTTTCTGAATATTCTCTGTTTTTAAGTTTTGTCCTCAGCATGGATAATAGTTTTTCTTGGACTTGGAAATCTGCAAGATTTCTTTGCAATAGATCAAAATTTAGAAAGCTTGAATAAATGTCAACAGGTATTCTGGTCACAAGATTTTTGATTATGTGTTTTTATCAAAGGAGCTTCTAAATTTTTGCTCCTTGTTATGGTTTATATCCAGATGTCTCCCTAAGGCCTCATATGTTTATAGAAGGGGAAGGGTGGCCTGGAAGAGTGAATCTCTCTTCCACCTTTCTTGATCTCCCCATGCTGCCTCCCTGTCATACCATAAACTGGTTCCCCTCTGCCTTGACTCTTCCATGTCAACCTGCCTTCGAGCCAGCTGGCTGGGCATTAAAACCGCTACAAGCCAAAACAAATCTTTTCTTCTTTAAATTGTGGGTGCTGGTTACTGAATCTCACCAATGCAGAAAGTAACTAAGACAAGACAAGCAGCGTTATGAACCTCTAAGAGTTTTTCTTCGGCAAAGCTTGTCTTTTTTTTTTCATGATGTTATCTGAATATCAATTTGCTCACAATCATCTGTTCCATCTAGTCTGTCCAGAGTTAAAAATCACTAAACTTGAATTTTTTTGATTTGCTGTCTAAAGGTCTCTTAACTAAAACTTAATTTTGTTGAAAAAAAAACCCTACATAACATACATTTTGTTGTTTATAAAATTATATGAAGAATAATAAAAAAGAAAACAATGTATCTTGCTAAATTATAAAATAGTATTAAAAAGAAAAAAAGGAAAAATCTATGAAATGGAGTTAGAGATAATAGACAAATCTGTTATCTATTATCTGCACCTATTTTGGGAAAACTACATATGTCTGACCTATAAACATCTAGCAGACATGTAAGCAGAGCAGTCTGCTTCGATAGTATGGCACATACATACATGGAACAAGTCTCCTTTTCAGTGAAGTGGTAATATTAAAGTTCTTAAAGAATCTGCTGAAAAGAAGATGGTTGGAAAATTAAAAAGTTGGATTTTAATTGAGCATTTGAGTGATTGTGTAATAATACAATGTTGCTTCAGAACATGTCTAAGCCACATAAAAGTGACCCAAAATCATTAATACAATGTTTGACTAGAATTTTTAAGATGCAACTACTTCAATGTCTTCTTATCTTAAGATTTAAAGCACTTGTGCTATGGCTGTGTTTCAGCTAGAGTTCACTAGGGTAACCTATGTAAGATAACATATAACTATATCATATAGAGAGACATAGACAGACAGAGAGACAGAGACAGAGAGTCTGCCAAAAAATACATACACACTTGAGGAAAAGAAAAATGGCATTGTGATTTTTCAACCGTTGATTTTATCTTGTATGGAAGACCCTTGAGGATGTGTGTATCACAGAAAACACACTACACTGCCAGCCCTTAGAGAAGACACTGAAAATGCATGTGAAGCAATCTCAATGACCGAGGCCACCCAACAACAGTTTGCAATACTAATAAATGTCTGGAAGGTAATGGTCACCAATTTGAGCACCTCTTGCAAATGCAGAGGCCAAAGGGCACTTATCTTAATCTCATGATGTTTCAGTAAATTTGGTATTTAAATATTTATGTTTTTCTTTTCCCGATATATATTTTTTGCTTGGCATAAAATATATACATTTTACAGGGTAGGTTTTCAATGGTTACCTGTAGCATCAGGTGTGGAAGAATACAAAAGGGCCATCTGCATGGTGGAGAGCCCAATGATCCAGCCAAAGGTTGAAGACCTAGAGCTAACTGCAGAGTTCCACTGGTGTCAGTATCAGGAACCTGAAGAGTTTCCATTGGAAACCAGAGTCTGAGCTTGAAGGCTCAAGACAGTCATTCAAAGGCAATGGTAAAGTATGGAGCTCCTCCAAAGAGGCAGAAAGGAGTCCTCATCTTCTTTCCCTTTTTATTCTATGCAGGCTACAAGTCTATTGGTTGGTGCATCTCACACCTAGCACGGGTGTTCCTTCTTCAGTAAGTCCATCATTTGGTCACACCCAGAACTATGCCAAGCCAAAGGGCTGTGCATTTCTTACTCAAATTGACACAACAGTTAGCTATCACAGACCCTCAGTTGGAAAGAAATGATTATTTGGGACAAAAGTAGTGTGTACTAAATTATATATCTTCAACTATATTTAATTTCATCATTAAGTGTCTTACTTTGTATCATGATATGTATGATTAAAGTATACAATAATGATCAGCTATTCATTTCTTAAGCAAAATTTTATCAATCTTCACAACGAGCTGCTGGGAGACACTCAAGTAGTGATAATTCAAACATGTGGAGCTGAAAGCACAAATATCTGAACAGGAGTACCCCGAGGGCACAAAGCACCTGTGAAATGCCTGAGGGCATGAAGTGCTGGAGGTGAACAGTGTTTCAGCCCTCAGAACCTGGGAGAACAAGGAGTGTAAGAAGTGAGCTAGTGAAGCAAAGGGGCGTGGCATGGCAAGTGTACAAATAAATGCTTTGAGATGGTTGAGCAGTCTCTCCCTCCCAGCGAGAGAAGGGCTCCACCTGACCCAGCTTTCTGTTCCTGTGTTTATTTTCTTCATCCTCTCATCATTCTTTCCCTTGCGAACTGAAGAGAGCTCTTGCGGACACTGACCTAGTTTAATGATGAACATCAAAAGTTACTTAAAAGAAAGAAAAATTAATAACCTGAATGTCCATTTGGGGGAGGTGGTTAAATGTGATAAAGACACAGAGGTCTTTACACAGAGGGATAATGTTCAGTAAATAGTAATCATATTTCAAAGCAACAATCAATGATATGAAAAACCTACATGATATATTGATAAACTAAAACAAGACAAAATAAAGCAAAAATATTTAGGCTAAAGATTTATTTTTTTAAGTGTCAGTAGATGCAGAAATAGGAACCTGACCAGAGTCATCTACTTTCTCCTAAATGCAAGCAACTTACTACTGTAATTACTTAGACAGTCTCCACAGATTGAAGAACTAGAATACTAGTACTGCAACAGACCAGTGTTAGAGAATGTCTGTTTCTGACTCATGTGGGGAAAAAACTAGGAAAAAAATGGAGAAATAAACAATTTAGATGTTATGCAGAAAATTCTTCTCATTTGATACTTTAACTGGTGATCTTGATTTTAATCAGATCTACATTAGGAATATACATATACAAGCAAGGTATATTTTGACTTTTATTCTTAATTATTTATTTATTTATTTATTTGATTTTTTATTTAAAGAAAAAATAAGACAAAACAGAAAAATGGGTACAGGTAATACATAGTTGCCAAGAAAAATATTAACACTAAGAAATCACTAGTTGATGAGTTACATATTGTCCTCTTAGAAATAGTTGTTCAGGTTACAAAATTAAAGTATCAAAAGTGGACAGATACTCAAACACTCACAATGCAAAGTATTCCATTCAATGATCTAATGAAAACTTAGTAATATGGTCATCTATCTTACACACTTAAACATACATACGGTTATATCCTTAGAGCACTTTCCTTTCCTTTCAATTTCAAAATTTCTATTGTACATTTTGTATATTATTACTCTTTCAGTTTTTTATTATTTTTTTTACCCTAGAGAGACAATATGATATTTAAAAATATGGATCTTATTTATTTCACTTGTGAAGATAGTCTCAAGTTGCCTCCATTTACCTATAAAGGCCTTAAGATCATCCTTTTTTGTAACTGAGTAATATTCCATTGTATAAAAATACCACATCTTTTTCATTCACTCTGCAGTTGATGGGCATCTTGGTTGTTTCCAAGATTTAGCTATTAAAATTCTGCTGCCATAAACATAGGTGCACATATATGGCTGTGACATGACTTTTTCAATTTTTCTGGGAAAATACCCAGGAGAGGCATACTGGATTGAATGGAACTTCCAATCCTAGTTTTTTGAGGAATCTCCATATTGATTTCCACAGTGGCTGCACCAGTCTACACTCCCACTAACAGTGGAAAAGTGTTCCTTTTTCCCCACAATCTTGCCAACATTTATTATCACTTGATTTCTTCATGGCAACCATTCTTTCTGGTGTGAGATGAAATCTTAATGCTGTTTTAATTTGCATTTCTCGAATGACCAGTGATGGTGAACATTTCCTCATGTATTTATTTGCCATTTGTATATCTTTATCTGAGAACTGTGTGCTCATCTCAGATGCCCATTTTTGGATTGGGTCTTTGAATTTGAGGGCCTTGGTGTTTTTCAATTCTTTATATATTCTGGATGTAAGTCCTGTGTCTGACGGATTGTCAGCTATGATTCTTTCCCATTCTGTGGGTTTTCATGTCACTTTGTTGGTGATTTCTTTGAAGTGCAAAAACTTTTCAATAATATGAGATCCCAGTTGTTGCTTCTTTCAAATATTTCCCATGCAGGTTTAATTTTGTTCACGAATTTTCTGCCTACCCCTATGTCTCTGAGTTTCTTACCTAACTTGTCTTCCAATAGATTTAGTGTTTCTGGTTTTTTAAAATTTTTATTTAAAGAGAAAAAAAAGTAATACAGAAAAAAGGGTAGAAGCAATACAAAACCTCAAAAAAAACCCCATAAATCACTAGTTGACAAACCACATACTGTCCTCCCAGAAATAGATGTTCATGTTACAAAATTAAGGCATACAAAGTGAACACACAGTGACGCTGCAAACAGTTACAAAAAAACAGGATGGAATAAAGCCAATTGAGACAGTATAGTGAAATTGGCACAGAACATCACAGCAGGTCACCAGGACAACAGTAACAGGCAACATTGTATATCTCGTTGTCTTCACAATAGTTGTTCTTCTACTAGGTACAGCAAAATCAAAGAAATACACAACATTATAGAACACATCAACA
>PVJX010007713.1:0-33610 GCA_004027295.1 Dolichotis patagonum
CCCCCCCCCCCCCGTGGCCCACGCAGAGCCTCAGGCTTTTTGTCAAATCCAGGAACTCGATCCATGAGACCCTTCAGGGTGTCACCCTCCCTCCCGCAGTCCCACCTCTGCTCTCTCCCTGCAACAGGACAGGGCTGCCCATCAGAAACGCCCTTCCCGGGGCCTGTCTTCCTGTCTGTGTTGAGTAGATGCAAATGTCCTGGGGTGGTTATGGGCATGGGCACTGGAGTCTGGCCCCGGGTCCTTGAACCCAGTGCCCAGCTCACCCTAGATGAAACACATCCCCCTCTTCCCAGCTTGGGGGTGACTGACAATCAGGTGGGGAGTCGGAGCCGTTATGGCTGAGTCCCTGGGAATGAGACCCTGGCAGTGGTGTGTCTAGAAGCCCCCAGTTTCTCCAGTGTGTGGCCGGTTCAGAGAGCAGGGCTGCAGGGTCTGTGCCGGGCCCTGCCAGCTTGGCTGTCCCTGCTGGCAGGGCGCTGTAGCCCCGGCCTGGCATGCCCGCCTCCTCTCACCCTCCTCTTGCAGCTCCTTTTCCCAGGGCATGAGGGAGCGGACGCTGCGGCGCAGCCTGGACTGCTGGCGCCTGCGAGTGTGGGGTGTGGACACCCCGTCAGCCAGCAGTGCGGTCACCTCAGCCCCGGAGCCACTGGACAGCATCCCAGGCTCGCCCGAGAAGGTGCAGGGCAGGGGTCGGGGTGGGGGGCAGCGGCTGGAGAGGATGGGGACCAGACTCACCCTCCCCCCCCAGGACCCCGGAGCCCCTGACCTCCCGGGCACTGCCCCGGTGAGTGACCTGCGGGCTGCTGGGCAGCAGCAGCAGGACCAGCGCCTTCTGCCCTGGCGACAGGCAGGCGGCTCAGCAAGGGGGCGCCGCAGCCTCCAGAGGCGGTAGAGACCCCAGCCCCGCGCTGCAGACTCTGCTTTCCTTCTGCCCGTTCCCATTGCCCCTTGCCCCTCACAGCAGCAGCCCCTGGGGGTCTGCATCCCACGGCTCCCCTCTCCCACCCCTCCTGCAGAAAGGGTGGGTGTGGGGTGAGGGTCTCATTTCTCTTGGAGAGGTCATGGCTGGGGTTCGAAACACAGGGCTTGAGAGCAGCCTGCCTGGGCTCCGAAGTGGGGGCAGATGGGCAGTTAGCTGGGGAGGGTCCTGGGAGGCTGGGGAGTCAAGGCAGGAGGACGGCACAGGCTGAGGGGAGCGGTGGGAAGCACCAGCTGGTGGCTGAGCTCGGGACCCAGGGAGTCCCTTCCTATCCCCAGCACCTGGCATTCTGACCCCAGGTGGGGCCTTTGGTCACTCCAGTCCAGCACTACCCCTTTGATGGACACAGGGAGCAGAGTCCCTGCTGCTGAGGGCGGGGCTGTCCTCAGGGTGGACACTCCCCTTCCCAGCATCCTCCTCACGTGGAGCCGCTGGACAGCAGCTCAAGGGGCCTGGAGAGAGCTGGCTGCCCGCCAGGCCTGGGACCGGAGCTGCAAGGCTGCCCTGGGCCTGTGGCGACAGCAGCTGGCACAGCGGTGGGAGGCAGCCCAGTGGGCACAGGAGCAGGGCCACAGCCAGGCGCGGGATGCTCTGCGCCACTGGCACACCTGCTGGCAGAGTGAGCCGAGGACCGGGCCGGGCGGGCAGGGGCCAGGGTGAGACGCATAAAGCGCACCCAGGGCCGGTGGCCGGGGAGGGACTGGGGACTGGAACCTGCTCCTCAGACCCTCACATCCCTAGATGTGCAGACCCCAAACAAGCGTCTTTAGCTCTGGGGGTGGGGTGTAACACGGTAGACCCTATGCAGGGTGACTGTGGGCATCCTGGGTGCCAGGTACCAGCTCACAGCATTGTCACCCAGGAGCCACTAGTCCCGGCTCAGAGGTGCATGGAGTTAAACAGGAACCAAGGGGCTGGGTCGGGCAGCCCAGTGGGCGGAGCAGCAGGGAGGGAGGTTCAGGCACAGGGACCTCGGGGAGTGGCCAGGGGAAGGAGGAGCGGCAGTTGGTCTCCCTATGGGGAGGCCCCCAAAAGGAAGTGAGAGTCCCAGCCAGAAGTTTGTATATCCCGTAACTGCAGAAGGGACATCAGCTCAGAAGCAAGTCAGTCAGTCCCGCAAGTCCCGCAGGTGGGGTTTAGCCAGCACCAGGAAGAGGGTTCCCAGGGGCCCACATTGTATTAGTAGGCCAGCATTGCAAGCTTTAGCATAGCCAAAGGCCCTGGGGTCGGTCTCCAGCACTGAACAAATGAACAGAAACAACTCCCAAGTCCCAACTGCACGGGCTGGACACCTGTGACCACCAGGACACCTGTAACAATAGCCTTTAACCCAGGCAGTTAGGGCAGCGGCCTTTGTGGCCACATGGGTGGGGACAGAGAGCAGGCTGAGCACCCAGGGCTCCCTTGGCTGTGTCTCTGGCCACAGGACAGCGGCTGCGTGAGAAGTACCGGAGTTGGGTGCACGGCCACCTCCAGGGCCTGCAGAGGGCTATGTTCTGGGGATGGCGGCAGGAGGTGGCCCGGCGGAGATACATGCGGTGGAGACACATGCGTAGGTGGGTGCCCCAGGGGTGGGGAGAGGTCGGAGGCCCCAGCCCAGGGAAAGCAGCAGGGCGTGGCCCTGAGGCTGGAGTCTGGGAAGGGCAGGGGCGGGAAGGGAGGGCCATAACCACCAAGCCCTCCTTACCTGTTCTGGGGGGTGGCGAGCCCCACTCTCACCTATGGTCCTAGCAAGCCCCAGGAGCGCCCTCCTGGCCAGGGCAGATCTGTGCCTTTGGAGGACAGTTAAGGTAGTGGGACTGAATTCCTCGGGCAGCCACTGGACAGGGCCATATGGAGCCACAGCATGGGAGCAGGCCCTGAATGGTCACTGGAAAAAGAGAGTGAAATTGTCCAAAAAAACAAAGCCAGGAGGGGTGGTGCACCCCTGTCACCCCAGCACTCAGAAGGCTGAAGCAGGAGGATTGCTGTGAGTTCGGGGCCAGCCTGGACTACATCATGAGACCCTGTCTCAAATAAAAAACAAATTTAAAAAAATAGTAAAATTAAATGAAAATGAAATAGAGCAGCAGGGCCAGAAGATGCCTCGTTCCACAGTGCAGCCTAAACACACAGATATTCTGGTGTCCTCACAGGACAGTGGGCCTCTGGCTGCAGTGTGGCCAGGCCCATGCTTCTGCGTTCATGTGACCATGACAGAAGCACACCTGGTGGTGGGGCACAGCTGTGACCCCACAAATGGCCAGTCCCCGCACCCTCCCAGGGCAGCATCTGCTCCCCAAGACTAGGGTTTGAATATGGCCTAGTCTAGGGTCCATGTGCCAAGTACCCTGAAGGAAAGCCCTTTGCCCTTACTCACCAGATGGGACATTTTTGGTTTTGATTTTTATGTTCTTTTTTGGAGACAAGGTCTCACTGTGTAGCCCAGGCTGGCCTCAAACTCTCAGGCATCCTCCTGCCTCAGCCTCCTGGATACTGGGATTACAGGCATGTGTTGGACAGGACCTTTTAAAGCACAAGGCTGCGTGCACAAAGCTGTGTGTGACCCTCACCGCTGAAGGGGATGTGGAGAAGTCGTTTCGGATAGATGTGACCTGTGACTCACAGCCAGCTGGCTCTCTCCTCTGCTCCTGTTTTGCAGCCACTTCCAGGCTTGGTGTGAGCTGATCAGAGACACAGGGGTGTCCGAGGCCTGGTGTCCAGCCTTCTGGGCCACCCACAGAAGAGCCCTGAGGGTTGCCCGAGGGGTGACAGTGCAGGCACAGGAGCAGCCTGTGGCCCAGCCCTGCGTCCCACACCAGAGCAGCCATGCGCAGCAGGGCCGGGCAGGCAGGCAGCCGAGCAGGGCCTGGGCTCAGCAGGCCTCCGTGGCATGGTGAGTGGCCCTTGGCCAGTGCCAAGAGGCACAGCAGATGTCCCTGTGCTGGACCCTGGAGCTCTACAGGGCCTATGGTGGCCAGCTTAGTGAAGCCCACACTGCCCAGAGCCTGAGTGCCCACAGCCCAAGGGTGTCCCTGCTCGGGGCCCAGGCTGTGTCGGGTGGAGCCTGTTGGTGGCCGGGTGGCAGGCAGAGGTCTGGGGGGTGGCTGGGGATGGAAGAGGCCAGCCTGGCATTGCAGCTGATGCTGGGGGACCCTCCTGGGGAAGTCTCTGAACAGTCCTGTCCTGCTGCGTGGCCAGATGTGTGCTACTGTTTTGCCCAGGGCTGGGCCTAGCAGGCAGGCAGGGCATTGTGTTCCTGGGAGAGGGTGTGAGGTGTGGCTGGCAGGACCGCCCCCTCTGCCCCGTAACCAGGGTGCTTGTCCCTGTTGGGCGAGATGCTGCCCCTTCCAGGGCCCTCTCCAGCCCAGGTAACTCGATTCTACCAGAGGGAAGGGGAAGGCACAGGCTCGGGGCTTTGGTGACTGAGGGCCTGGCTCTGATGGCCTGCGCTGGGCTCTTCTCCTCTAGGTCCCTAGGGCCCCAGGCCCAGGGCCATGTCCAGCAAGCAACCATCACCCAGCTCCTGCAGGCTGGACTCGGGCATGTCCTGTGGTCCCACTGGTGGACAGCGCTACTGAGAGTGCAGCTGGACCCAGGGACCCAAGACCAAGGCGCCAACCTCAGGCACTGGCCCAGGCTGGCCGGCAGAGGGCGCTGCCTCCTGACAGACGCCCCAGCCCCTTGGAGGCAGGTGAGCGTGGGGGGTCTGAAAAGTTGAGACCAGTGATTGTAGCTTCAGAATATTCCAGCCCATGGTGCAGCGTGGCTGGGCCTCTCGGGCGTTAAAGAGACCCCTTCCCACCCCAGCTCTTGCATGTTCTGCAGGGATGGGAAAACAGGCAACACTGGGTCCATCAGCAAACACTGCTGAGCACCTTCCAGGTACTAGCCCAGGGCAGAGTCCCAGGTTCTGGGTTCAAGTGTGATCAGGAGGCAGTTAAATTCATAACACATCATGCGCAGTCTGAGACTGAGATAGGTCTCATTTTTAATTGTAAAAATGAAATATACTCATTACAGAAAAAAATCAAAGTATAAAAGTACAAAAATTCATCATTGGGGCTGGGGACTCAGCTCAGCGGAGTAAGCACCTGCTTGGCAAGCACGAGGTCCTGAGTTCGATCCCCAGTACCTCCCCCCAAAAACTCATCATTTTGTCTACCCGTAAGTAATCAACAGCCCCTTTCAGACCCCAAGCTGTTAGTTCTGGCGCTGGTGAATGGTGCTAAGAGGGCACAACCATAACCAGACACAGAACATGAAACTGCACGGGTGCCTGGGGACTGGTATTGAGGGGCACAGATGGGCAGACAAGTAGTGTTTCTGACCACGAGAATGCCAGGAAGAGCAGAGCTCAGAGTCTGCGAAAAAACACAAAACACTCAATGGAATTGGAAGGCAAGATTTGGGAGTTTGCAGAGTTCACAGATGGGTCAAGAGCAAGGCCAGTCGCTGGGCGACAGACACGTCACACAGGACTTCTAGTCTCTCACTCCAGCCAGCAAAGGCCAGGATCCCAGACGCTGCAGGGCCCATGGCCTACAGATGCCAGCATGGCACCATGGGGGCCTCTTTCCAGCCCCCCCTCTCTGCTGCAGACGGACACACACACAGCCCCCCACTTGTATACTGGAGTAGCTGGAGGTTTGGGTTCAGGCCTCCAAGGCACTGAAATCTTGTGAGGCATAAGTGGGGACAGTGGCAACCACTGCTCAGGGCTGGTCCTGGCCCAAATGAGCTCCTATCGGTTCCCTCCGCTGATTGGACGGCTGCAGCAGGCTGGAGGATGGGCCACACCACCCATAAGCACCTTCTCCATCTCCTGGGGCCCCAGGGCTCATGGGTTCTCCAGGTGAGGTAGACCCGTCTATCTACATGCACAAATTGAGGGGGTCTTACTGGTGGGCAGGAGGACAGCTGGGACCCAGCAGCTCTGTGCCCAGGCTCAGGGGTTCCCACTGTCATTTAGACACACAGCTGCTGGACACAGGCCACAGGGTCCACACGGCTTGGGCCAAAGCAGAGTTGCAGCGGACACAGGCCGCAGAGGGAAGCAGCCGGGGCTCGAGGTAAGGAGAGCCAGCCCTGGGGGTCTGAATGGTGGGGCAGGTAAGGCACTGCCAGCCCTTGGGGACCTGGAAGTCCATCCCTGCCACCCTAATCTGGCTAAACCTGGCTGGCAGATTTACTGCTTTTCCCACTCACTTCCTCCTTTCTTAATCTCCCAGCTGTGCTGAGACTACAGTGCCTGCCCCTCCCCCGTTATTCCTCTCCGCGCAGCCAAAGTCCTGGGGACAAGGGGGAGGGGAGGCTTCTCACCACCTGCCGCCTGTGGCCTCACCTCTGGCTGTCATGGAGGAAGCAGCTGCCACCCGGAAGGGATGCGCTAACCTCTCCTGCCAATTCCCTTCTCCAGGAGCCAGGGAGTGTCCCCTCCACTCCGGCTTCCAGCTGTGGCCTACGGCACCAACAGCACCAGCAAGGTTCTGTGGCTCTGAGATCAAAGCCCCCCAAGGCGAGGGTCCCTCAAGCAGGCTGGGGTACGGGGGCAGCTGTGGCGCACCCTGGGGAGGCAGGGGTGGCCCGAGACCTCCCCAGCCAGGGCTCAGTCCCACAGGGCCCTGGAGGAGCGAGCAGGCCCAGGCGCAGCCTTCGCCCCGGCCCTGCTGAGGACCTGGTGCCTCGGCCACCAGGAGGAAGTACCTACAGTGCTGGCGCCTTGAGATTCTGCTCCGAAGGTTTCAGGTTTCCCGGCGGGCCAGGTGCCTGAGGGCGACGTGGCAGCACTGGGCAGGTGCTCCAGGGGCCGAGCAGCTGTCCCAGAGCTTGGTGAGTGGGCTTGGCAAGCCCTCCCCAGCTGTCCCGGCCACATCTCCCATCCTCCTCCTGACCCTACAAACAGCACCTTTCACTATGGCTCTGTGGATGACCCCATTCCTGTCATGTACTGGCCACCTTGGTGTCACGTAGCTGCAGGACAGGCAGGGGGTTGGGGTGCTGGGGTGCACGTGTGAGGGGCTCCTCTTGTCACCTCCACCCTCAGCTCAGACAGTGGCACCTGGGACAGGCCTGGAGGGTGTGGCGGCGACGGGTCCTGCAGCTGCAAGTGGCCAGGCGGCTACAGCAGCAAGAAGACAGCTGGGTCTTTTCCCAGGTACAGCAGTGGCCCCAGGGCACCTTGTCAGCTGGCCTTCAAAGCACAGGCACCTCTGGACACTGCTCAGCAGGGTGGGGGGGTCTTCCTTGCTGGCCCCGAGACCCCTTTGTTTTCTGGGGCGCCTGAAGGGTGGGCCCCAAATTTGACTGGTGGCCACAAGTGACACTGTCACTTGGGAACCAGACTCGACCTGTGGCACAGTGGCTGCTTGGGGATGGGTCCCAAGAACTCAACAGTGGCCACTCCTCTTGGAGCAAGACTGCCCAGGTCACAAGTGAGATCTATTCTGAGCCTGCACGTTTGGCCGGGCTGCCAGGGAAGCGGGTGGGGCCCCCAAAGGGACTGGAAGGCCCAGGCACAGCACAGGTCCCGGAGGCTCCTGAGGCCAACGACCTTTCCCACCCTTCCTAACTGCAGGCCTTCAAGAGGTGGCGCCAGCACCTGGCGGCCAAGAGAGGAGGAACCAGCCAGGGCCCCCAGGAACAGGCTGGACGCTGCTCGCTGCTCGAGCCCCGGGCTGTGGAGGACGTGGGGCAGGGCAGGGGTCCAGCTGCAGCTGTGACTCGTTCCCATGGGCTGAGAAGCAGAACTGAGCCCAGAGAACCAACGTGACCCACACGTCCATGGAATGCAGCGACAACACTAGGAGCTCAAACACAATAAAGGGCTCCTTGGTCCCCGCTGCTTCTCTTGCTCAGTCTCCTAAAGCTGCCCCTGCACCACAGCCACAGGGACCCCAGTGGTGTGGCTCTCCTTCCTGCTGGGCCAGCTGAGCCGGCAGGACAACAGCAGCCCACCTGCACCTGCCGGTCACACCTCCCTGGGCAGTGTGGCCTCGGGCTGACTCCTGGGGGAGGGTGCCAGGCCTTGGCTGGCAAGAGGAGCATCTGCCTAAAAATAAGCCAGCAACAAGGGCTGGGCACCACCCTGGGCAGAGCTGGGGTCCCCGTCAGTGGAACCTCCTCTGTGCCTGACAGTTACTGGGACAGAAGAGAGGGCCAGGGGTCAGGGTCCCACAAGTGCGAGGGTTGGGACTACCTTAGCCCTTAAGGAGCACGTGATCTCTCCACGCCTTCAGCACACACCCGTGTCGAAGAGCAGCACTGGAGAAGGGGCACACCGGGCTGAGGTCTCGGGCAGAGGGTGCCAAGACACTTCGTGTCAGGCCAAAGTCCATCCCAGGGCGTGGCGCTGCGGGAAGCAGGGCGGCGGTTTGCCCGGACAGTCGCTGGTCCTGGGACCCTGTTGCCAGCTCCCCGAAGGTGACATTTCACTCTTCTTCAGCCTCAACAGGATCCTGTTTCCCCTACTTGCCCATCCTGCAGGGGCCCCAAGTACAAGTTCCCTGGGAGCCCCACACTGGCTTCCAGAGGCTCAGTTGCAAAACCAGTGTCCTTCCCTTCCCAGGGAGGCTGATGTGCTGGCCACCGTGGTCCCCCACGGCACGGAGGGGTCCTTCACCGACAGAGCATGAAATCCTGCTAGAGCGGGAGCACCAGGCTCCCTCGGGGCTGACTCCAGTTCAGCCGGAGCTTGCCGGCCCCACACCAGCGCAGCTGCCATCCTCACGTAGGCGTTGGGGGGCAGGCTTGGGGGTGCATGGGAGAACCAGGACCGGGACAGGTGGATGCAGGTCACGGTGCCTCTGCCTCCCTGGAGAGCCCAGCAGGCCTGCTGAGCAGCTCAAACGCGTCCTCCACCACCTGCCACAGGCAGTTGTCCTGCGGGAACTCGTTGTCCACCAGGTTGACCAGGAAGTAGTTGTCGTGGATGTACTGGATGATCATGCGGGACGGGGACTCCTCGTCATACAGCTTGCCCCACTGCTCGATCCACAGGGCGAAGGCCTCGTCCTGCACACACAGGTGCGGGTACACAATGTGCACACACCCATGCACACACACGTGCAAGATGAACAGGACGCTCCCGGGGCACGGTGTGCTAAGGGCTTCTGCTGCCACCTTTGGGGACAGGTCCAGGAACAGAGCAAGGCCCAGGACCAGCGCCATCCCCACCCACCTCAGAAATAACCACCGCCCTGAGGCCCAATCTGCTGGCCCTGGGGGTACGGCCTTTAGCCACATGTTTGGGACGGGCAGTGCTGGCTCTCCTGGGATGCCAAGGTGGGCAGGGAGGCTCCTGCCAGTGCTTTACCTTCCAGAACATGAAGCTGACGGGATCCACCACCGTGGGCTGGATGATCTCCCGCCCTGGGAAGATGCCCCACGTGACGGCATTGGGCTGCAGCTCAGGGGCGTTGGTGATGTTCTCACCCTGCCAGGATGGCGGAGGACAGATTTGGGACACAGCTGGCTGCAGCCCTTTTGCTGCCCCTCCCGGGCCTGCACCTGGGGGGCATGGCTCTGCCAAGGACCAAGAGCAGTCACCTGAGCAGCTCCCCACTCAGGGACGATGCTGGCCGGCTCTCACCTGTCCTATCTGTGCCCCACCCTTGGCCCTGCCCGTTACCGACACAGCTGCCCGCTGCCATCTGCCTGAGATAAAATGGAGCCACTGCTGGAGAAAGGTGCCCCTTGCCTCTAGGACACCCCCAAACTCCAAGTAGGACAAGACAGCCAGGGGTCCTGCTCAACACTTCCACCCCCTCTTCCCTACCCAGGTGCAGTTTGAGGCCTCTGCCCTTCCCCCTGCTGGCCAACTCCTCTCTGTCCCAAAGATTCAGGCCACAAAGGAGCCCTCAGAAGCTTCCTGATCTTCCAGGTTGTTTTCGATGCTGGGGATTGAACCCAGGGCCTTTGCACTGAGCTACATCCCTATGCCCCCCCTTTTATTGATTAATTTTTGTTTTTTTTGAGACAGGGTCTCACGACGTAATTCAGGCTGATCTTGAACCCACTATGTGGTCCAAGCTGGCCTCCCACCTTCGGTGACCCTCCTGCCTCAGGCTCCCAGGTGTTCACATTACAGGTGTGTGCCACCGTGCTCGGCTCTTAATTTTTAAATTTAGAGACTCGGTCTCACTAAGTTGCCCAGAGTGGGCTTGAATTTGCAGTCCTCCTGCCTCAGGTTCCCAGTGTGCGCCACCACGCCCGGCCAACCTCCCGGGTCCGGTGTCCTTCCTTTGGAAACTACAGTACCGTGTACTGAACTTCACATCCTGCTTATGCCGACAGGTGACTACCCACTGCTGTCTCCTCGCTAGCTGGGAGCTCCCTGGGGCCAGAGGTCTGGTTCTGCCTGTGTCTGGAGCACATGCCTGGCCTGGGGGAGGTGCCCTGTGAGCGCCGTGGGGCTGGGAACCGGCACCCGCCTACCTTCACATCCACGATGTGGTAATTGACCCGCAGCTCGTACTTCTTCAGCACCTGCAGGAGCGCCTGCGCCGTCTCTCGGGAGGTGAAGAACTCCAGGTAGGCCTGGGGGACATGGGCGGCCGACACTTCACCGCCAGCGCCTCGGGACGTCCTTAGTGTGCCGCAGCACCCCGGGGCACCGTGCCCGTCTGTCCAGAGAGGGACCACGCAGGCACACACAGCACCAGCACCCTGTGCCACCGGACTACAGGAGACCCTGCCTCCCCCGGGACCCAGTATGAACTGTAGCGTCAGGGACTGCATGAGGAAGTGGAGAGCAGCACACAGGGTTTCCTCTCCCAGCCACCCAGGGGCTCAACAGAAGCAAGTAGTGGACAGCTACGGATGTGAGCGGCCTGACGGAGTCCAGCTGCCCAGTTCCTGGATGCTGACGGTGCATTGTGGTCTGCTCCAGCACGCCAGTCTGTCTTATTTTTCTCTGTTCCTTTGCTAGGATGTTCATGATCTGCAAGATGGGTGTGGGGTCCCCAGACAAGCAAACTGGCTTTGGGGACGCTGAGTCAGTGGGCTACACTGACAGTGGACAGCAGGCCTGATAGTAACCAGGCCTCTGAGCTGGGGGCTGTGGGCTTGAGCTCCATCTGAGTGAACTCCAGCAGCCCCAGGAGAAAATGTCACATCACTAGCGGTCTGGGCCCAACTCAGTGGCAGTTTCCTGCGTTCCTGTACGTTTTGTCATCTAACATGAAATACAGCCCATTACACAGAAGAGAAAACTAAGGCCCAGTGACCTGCCTGCCTGGCCTGTCTGCTCTAAAGCCTGCAATCCTGTGCACTCTGTCCTTTTATAAGAAAGGAGCCATGCAGGAAAGGCAGAGCCCGTGCTGTGTCCCAGTGCTGGGGAAACCCCTGCACCCCACTACCTTCTGGAAGACGTAGCCCCCACTGGGGCCCCAGCCCACAATGGGGTCAGAGGACGGCTTCCCGTTGACGTTGGGCTGGGAGTTGATGGTGAGGATGCCCAGCCGGTTCACGCGCAGCAGCTGCTCCTTCATCAGGCTGGTCTCGGCCGCCAGGGGCTCATCATTCCAGGGCAGGCAGGTCACCTGGCAGGGGCAGGACTGGGCTGGGTGGCTGGGTCAGGACTCTGGCTCCCTCCCTCCTTCCCTCCCTTGGTGGGCAGAGACGTCACACCTCTTCACCTCTGAGGGGACTTCCCAATTCACCCATGTGCCCCTGCTGAGGTGCCACAGCTGGGGACGGCGCGGGGCTTCGGAGACCCGGCCCACACGCTCACCCTGTGGCCGTGCTGGTTGGGCTCTCCCGAGAGGTAGTGCGCAAAGACCTCGAAGACACTCTCCTCGCTGCTGAGTTCCTCCCCCCACATCTTCAGCAGCTCATTCCGGGGACACTTGCTTTTCAGGTAGAACAGGTAGTAGTTCTTGAGCTCCCCGAAGGCCGGCGAGGAGGAATTGCCCCTGGCAGGGAGATGCCCACAGGTCAGGACACTGCTGCTGTCCATCCTGCCCACCTCCGCCCAGGACTGCCGGCCTGGAGTGGCTGCGGCCCCTCACCAGCGGCCGTTGGGAAACTCATTCCAGTCCTGGGTGCGGTAGATGTAGCTCTTTGGTCTGGAGGCCCAGAAGATGGGGCGCACGTCTTCCTCCCGGCGTTTGGGGTGCGCACTGATGGCCCAGGGGAGGGGACGCCTGGTGATGACGGAGACAGAAAGGACCAGGGATTGGCTGCAGGGAGCGGGAGGAAGGACGTGCCGCCGAGCCTGGCTTGCAGCTCTAGAGGTGCAGCTCCCCGGGGGGAGCCCAGGTAAACCCCACCAGCCGTGGCATACAGGTGCCCTGGGCAGCTGCGGCCACTCTTGGTCTTTGCCTCACCTCGGGTCCTCGGTCCACATGCCCAGGCGCTTCAGCACCGTGGTGGTGGCCATCTTGCGGTTGAGGGTGTAGAAGTGGAGGCCGGGTACCACGCCGCTGGCCAGCAGCTCCCGGCACAAGTTCACGGCCAGCTCGATGCCATAGTTGCAGATGGCGGCGTCGTTGTCTTTGATAGGCTCGATCACGTCCTTGATCTCCTGCGGCACCTCCAGCTTGGACAGCTTCACCAGCTGCCGCATGGAGGAGTAGCTCTGCCCGAGACACAGCGTGCAGTGGGGTCACCTCCCGGCCGCCTCCCACCCTGGGACCCATCGCTTTCCCGTCCCTACCGCAGCGTCACTGGAGGGACTCAGAAAGTCGGGCTGTGTGCAGGGTGACACTTGGGCAGGTCCTGTTTCCTCTGCTTTTTGCAGAGCGCAGCAGCCACCATCGCCTGGGCTGGTCCTTTACCCTGAGCTGTCTTTATTGATAACACAGCGGTCACCAGGCCCACAGTTCCCAACCTTCACTGGCCATCAGAATCACCCACCACGCCTGAGAAGTAACATGCAGAGCTGCAGGCCTGCCCAGAACTATTGGAGGTGGGGAGCCTGGAGCCCCAGCTTCGGCAAAAGCTTATTAAAAGGGGTTCTGATGACAGCGATTTAACCAAAACTAATACACGGCCCAAACCCTTTGTGGTGACCTGTGTCAGCTGGCCGAAGTACAAACCCATCCCAGACCCTGATGCTGTTTTAGGGGGCCACCAGATGACCACAGTGAAGTACAACTCAGCAGTACCGTACCATGCCAGGCCCCCAGGTCTGTCTCATGGGAAAAGCTCAAGCAAACTCGGTGCTTCCCCCAGAGCCCTGGCCTGGCTGAGGGGCATGGGGAGCCTGGGACCCTCACCTGGATAGGGAAGATCCCGGGCAGGATGGGGCAGGTGACGCCGATCTCGTTACAGGCCTTCACGAAGTGGAGGAAGGTGTCCGCCTCAAAGAAGAGCTGGGTAATGATGAAGTCGGCGCCTGCAGACACCTTTTCCTTCAGGTGCCTCAGGTCCTCCTCAAGGCTGTCTGCCTCAGGGTGGCCTTTGGGGTAACCTGCCGGCAGGAAGGACGTTAGGGAGAGGCTGGCCTGTGCCCGTGAGGTGACCAATGAAGACCCCAGAGTCCTCTGACCTGGGTCTCGAATTCACACCTTCCAAGAGCATGGCACGATAGGCCATGTGGAGCTGGGCCGGCGGACGTGCCCTCTGACCACAGAGGAAGCCAGGAGTGGGGATGGACTGTGCTAAATGTCCCATACTGTCCTGGCTCAACCAGCCTGTCAAATCAGGCCTGCACTTCACAGCCACGAAACAAAGGAACTGCTACATTTGGCGCTGTTCAGGCAGCTTCTGGGTGGTGGGGTGTGACTCCAGGCACTGGATCACAATATTGTTTTTGATCTAATGCTAAAGTCCTTCAGGTGTCTGGGACGGTAAGTAGTTAGGAACCACGTTATGTAAGGAAGGACCGATGAAAGTGGAGAAGCTCTGCTCCAAGAGATGGATGGACAGAGCACAGAAACTACTTTCAAATGTCTGAAGGTCTGCTGGGGGAGGCAGGGCTCAACCTAGCTGGCTGGGTTCCTTGTTGGTCACAGCCTGTGTTCCCGCTGTCGGCAGAGCCAGCTTTAGTTACAGCCCCACACAGCAACACGTTTTGGAGTCTGAGTGCTCCATGGATGACCAGGGGCCAGGCACGCAGAAGATGGGGCCTGGAGCTGCTCGGGAGATGGGAGCAGACGCCTGCGAGGCAGGGTGCTGGCTTTGTGAACTGACTCCTTCCTCATGATGCTAGTGACCAGCAGCCCTGCATGGCCATCGTGCAGCCACAGGGACAGCGCTGGCTTCTGCCTGAGCCCAGGGAAGGTCCCAAGTCATGCGGGACACAGCCCTGAGCCCTGGACTGTTGGGAGGCCAGGCTGCTTTGCTGTGATAAGGCACTGCTGTGTTTCAGCAACCCAGAGTCACCCGAAATGGCTATAAAAGCTATCGTTTCAAGGCGGGGTAGGGATGAGGGTGAGGGGACGGAATTAGCCACAAAAATTCCACTTTGAGTAACGGAGCTTATTTTTCTGGTAGGAAATTCAGAAACTCTATAGCTACATAGCATAATCACCATTTTAAAAAAAAAATCTAACCTTTGCTTACATTTGCTTTTGGCTTACTTGACTATATTCTTTTTCTATCATCACCAGCCTGGTGTTTCTTAAGCCCCTGGACTTACCACGCACTTCACAGTCAGCGGAGCGTAAGGCCATTCACCTGGCGCCCACCACCAGTGCACATGCGCAGTCCCCACCCAGCAGGCTGCGTGAGGTCAGGAAAGGGCTGTGACAACTGTAACAGGTAGAAATGCCTGACCCCTTCCTGATGCCTATCAGAGCTTCTCCGTCTTAGCTACCCGGGCACCCCAGTTGACAGAGGAGTGGACACGTGCTAAGGGACTGGGAAAAGGCTGAAGTCACATGCAACAGTGTTCCTGGAGCCACACGGCTCATCTTTTAAAATCCAGGTGAGATGTTACTCTATAATGTAGCCACGTTTATTTTAATTTGAAAATGGCATTAAGCGGGGTATGGTGGCGGGTGACTCTAGTCTTAGCACTCCTGTAGTCCCAGCGCTGGGAGGCTGAGGCAGGAGGATCACTGTGAGTTCAAGGCCAGGATGGGCCATAAAGTGAGTTCACGGCCAGCCTGAATTGCATAGCAAGACCCTAGACAAAAAATGAACAACAATAAAAAAACAATTTAAAAAGGCACAATTCCTCCTATAATACATGTGAAAAGTGGTCATTCCAAAGAGATGCACCCAATCGACCCAGGGCACTGAGCCTCGGCACACGCGGCCTCACTGTCCCTGAGCTGCTTTGAGAAGCCCACGCTCCCCTTGTGTGATGGGGGAGGCCTCCCTGCCCAGCCTCCTGCGTAGTGGAAGGAGCCAGAGCTGAACCACCTGGGACTCTGGAACTGACACAGTGAGCTGTCACTTGTTCTGGGCTAAGGCTGGGACTGACACCAAGTACTCAGGACAGGTCACGGTCATGTGCACGGAAAAGCGTGACCATTGGGTCTTCTGAAGGAAGCAGGGAGCTGACTGCAGGGGAAGCGGAGATGGGGGGCGCTGCAGCTGCAGCCAGAATGGGAAGGGCCTTGCTTCCAGCCTGGTCCCAGTGCCTGTGCCACTTCCTGGCCTTGGCTTCGCCGGTTCCCTGTCCCTGAGTCCTTTTAATCCACTCCCGTCTTGCTGGAGACAGCAAGGGAGGGCTGGGAGCACAGAGGGCAGGGGAAGGAAAGCTCCGGGGTGGTGCCAGGCCGACGGCAGTGAGAGACAGGAGAGCAAGGACAGTGTGTGAACCACTGTGGCTCACGGCCACGCCCTCGTCTCAGGGGCTCGGGCCCCCCAGGTGCTCCTGATCGCCACGTCTTGAGCTGAACCAGCCCTCCCAGCCACTCACCTGCCACACAGATGTCAAAGTAGTCACCAAACTCGCTTCGGATGTGCTTCACCATGTCCGTGGCATAGTCAAAGGCTCTGTCCTCTGCGTCCCACTGGTCACCTGTGGGGTCTGCAGGGTTGCCTGAGGTCATGACTACTGGGTTTTGCCTGATCTCCAGCGAGCCTCTTTGTGCCCTCTGCCCTCCCCTCCGCACTGGACAGAGCTTCACCGTAAGGATCTCCTCTGTCACCAGTGGCTGGCAAGCAGAGTGAGGAAAGCAGCTAGCCCATCAGTGTCTACAAGGGGCCAACTTGGCAGGCGCCGTGCTCCAGGTGGTGCATAGGAGACACAGCCTGGAGGACTGGCGGTCCCTCACCTGGCCCTGCCACCCTGGGTGTGCTCACTGCCCGCCGTCCTGTACTCCTGCCTCCTGTGAGAACTTTCTGCCCATTTCAAGTGAGAAGAGGCCCAGTGGTGGGCCGCACGAAGGCACACACGCTCTCCTATTCATCAGGTTTCCTCCACCCACCCCCAGGGGGCCTGATGACCGCAGGCACCAGGGTCCTGGCTGGACGCCGGGGCTGCACTCCGTGATGGACCCGAGTGCAGCCAGGGCGTGGGGCTATCAGGCCCCGGCCACACTCCCACCTGGCCTATACCCAGGTCCACAGGCGGTGCAGGCAGTGTCCACGGTGGCCTCTCTGCCCACGATGCCCGCTGATCTGCAGGCAGGAGGGGCCCCTATTCCAGAGACAAGAGCCAGGAGAGGCCTTGGCAAAGAAGAACCCCGAGGAGGGCAATGCTGGCTCCGCACCTCCCCGCAGCGCCAAGATGTTCTTGATGCCCAGCTGCTTGGCTTTGTTCAGGTGGCCTGTGATCTCCTCTGGGCTCTGCTGGCAGCAGCTCATGTGCAACATGGTCTCCAGGCCACAGTAGTTCACAGCCGTGCTGGCGATCATCATGGAGGACGTTTCTTTATCCGAGCCAGGGTTCCCTGCTGGGTGCCAGGTCACATCTATGAAGAGGGGGCCACCTGCTGCCATCTGGTCAAACCTGTAGGGGATTTTGTTCTGAAAAGAAGCTTCCTGGGGGCACCACCCTCCAACACCTGCTTGTGGGGCCTGGGCACAGGAGCGCACGATGCAGGCTGGAGGCAGGGCAACCTGTGTTCACCTCCCAGCTCAGCTCCCTACTTCCTCTGCACTCCTGGGCACATTACCTAAATGTGTCAGCCTCAGTTTCCTTGTTAGTAAAATGTGGCAAGCTGGGTGTGGTGGAGTGTATCTGTAATCTCAGCACTCAGGAGGCTGAGGCCGCAGGATCACCATAAATTAGAAGCCAGCCTGGGCTTTCTAGTGAGTTCAACGCCAGTTTGAACAAAATGAAACAAAAGCCAGACAGATGGCTGCACAGCGCTTAGTTAGAGCCTGGGGGACACGCAGTGAGTGTTCAGCAAGCGTGAGCAACCATTCCTACGATTACAGAGATCATGTGTAACAACCCACGCCACCATTCTACGTGAGCAGCAGCGCACACTGCTCCGCTTGCACACTGATAACCTGGAGGTTTTAACGGCAGAGAGTGGGGGAGGGGGCTCCTCTGAGAGCAGCAGAGTGTTACTCCAGGAACAGGAAAAGGAGGGCCAGCAGATACAAGTTTCTTTTGTGCTGCCTCCCTGGCCTCAGTGCAGTAGCCAAGACACCTGCGGAGTGGGGCCAGATTCCTGAACTTGACTTAGACGCTGGTACCGAAACTGGGTATGTTGGTACATGCCTGTAATCCTGGCACTGTGGGAGGCTAAGGATGACAAGTTTGAGCCCTAACCGGGCAACTTCTCAACTTAGCAAGAGACATTGTCTCTAAACAAAAAAATAAAGAGGTGGGGGGCTGGAGGTACAGTTCAGTGCAAAGTCACTGAGTTAAAATAAAAACATGAATGAAAAACAAATAGGCATTGAGTTCAAGCCCTTGAACTGCAGAAAAACAGTAATTAAATAAGTAAAAAATAGGGGCCTTGGGTCGGGGATTTAGCTCAGTGGCTTAAGTGCCTGCCTTGCAAGCCCGAGGTCGTGAGTTCGATCCCCGGTACCAAAAAAAAAAAAAAAAAAAAAATAGGGGCCTGGGGGTTCAGCTTAGCAGCGTAAGCACCTGCCTGGCAAGCGCAAGGCTGTGAGTTTGATCCCCGGTACCAAAAATAAACAAATAAATAAAAAAGGAAAGCAAGCCAGTATTTGCACCAGCAGCCATGTTACAAGTTCTAACAGTGCATCGTAGCTGGGATTCCAGGAGCGTGCGTGCTGCTGTACCAAATGGCCTGACGCCTTTACATTTCAGAATTGTGGGGGCAACGCACGAGGAGCACGAATAGTAAAAGGCATACTTTTCTGTTTAAAGAAGGAACTGAAATTCATAAAGTGCTAATGTAATTCATTTGGCATCTCCAGATTTCAACAAACAGCACAATCCAAATTTCCAACTTGCTGAAAATATTCTCTGTGCTGCTCTTTGTGATTTCGTAAACCATGCGTACGTAACCCCAAGTTCCCCACGGAGCAGTCTGAGAAAGTCAATATTTTGAACCCATTAAAGTGTGTCTGAAGATATCTGCTGCAGAAAAACAGCTATCAGTCAGAAATCAAACGGGAAAAGAAGCCCTGCTCCACTGCTGGAGGGAAAGTAAACTAGTACAACCCTTATGAAAATCAGTATGGGAACCCCTCAAAAAAGTAAAACTAGCTGGTGGCCCATGCTGGGAATCCCAGCACATGGGAGGCTGAGGCAGGAGGGTTGCAGGAGTTTGAGGCCAGCCTAGACTACATAGTGAGACCAAATCAAAACAAAACTACTAAAATAAAGATTCCATTTGACCACCTATTTTCTTTCCAGTTATCTTCCTGAAAGAGTTAAAGACGTGATACTACAGGGATACATGTACGCCCATGTTCACAGCAGCACAACTCATTACAGATAATCTTCGAATTGCCCTATATGCCCACTGACAGATGAATGGATAGGAACATGTGGTATTTATACACAATGGAGTACCACTGTGCCGTAAAGAAGGACAAACAAGTCATCTGTGGGAAAATAGATGCACTTTTTGCGGGGTGGGTACCGGAACTCAGGACTTTGCTCTTGCCAGGCTGGCGCTCAGGCCACTGAGCTATATACCTGGCAAAAACAGATGAACTTTGGCACTGTAGTGTTAAGTGAAATAAATCAGGCACACGCGCTTAAATACTGCATGGTGTCTATGAGAAACCCCAAATAGAAATAAAGAGCAAAATAAAGGTAGCTAACAGGAAATAGGGAGATAGATCTTTGGCAAATGAATTGGGGAGCCAGAGGTGGAGGGAACGGGAGAGGGGAAGGGGTGCTACAAATGGAAGGAGCCAGATAAAAAGATGTGTTATCTATGGAGCGTGATCATTATGTACTAGTGAAAAATATAAATTTGAAACAAACCAACCCCCCCACGTCTGATGCTGCGGGACTTTCAGGGACAAGGGGTCAGAAGCTATCAAACGACCTCTCCGCTCCTTCTGGCAGCCTAGTCCCGCCGGGTTAAAGGCAGCCGAGTGCAGGCCTGAGAGCCGCCCCTCCCCCAGCCCCCTCAGCCTTCACCCGGCTCACATGGCGAGGAGGTTGGCCGCTCCCTCCGCAGTCCGGGGAGGGAAGAATTCCAGCGAGAACCATTTGTCCCCAGCTTCCATCCTCCGCCTCATCTTCTCCCGCAGCCTCTCGTGGCGCTCGGGGTCCAGGCCGGGGGTGGAACATCGCGAACTGTCCTTGGAGCCCTCGCTGCCACTGCTGCTGCTGCCGCCACTCCCGCGAGCCTCGTTCATCGCGGCCCAGGTCCTGCTGCACGGGGTGGGCAGGGGCATCAGAGGACGGGCAGCCGGCCCGAGCGGCGGGTTCAAGCGAGGGCCGCGGCATTTCTGTGCAGCAGGGAGGCTGACGCTGCCCCTGCCCGGCAGCTGCGCGCTCCACAGTGGGGCCCTCTGCCGCTGACGGCCCCCACCCGGCACCGAAACATGCTCCTTCGGCCCACGGATCGTCCGTGACAGCTACCTGATGGAGGATGGCACAGAGTACCTCGAGATGCCAGCCTTCGAGGCCCACATTCCTAGGGAGGAGCAGTGGGGCCCAGCCGCGAGGACCCTGGCTTTTCCATGGTCCATCTCGGCCAGCTTAGTCCCAGAGCGAGTGGGGAGGAAACAGAGCTTTCTTTAGCGGGCGTGCCCAGCTGGGCGGAGCCGCGACAAAGGAAAAAAAGGGCGGAGGCCAGCGAAAGGGGGCGGAGACCAAGGCTCCGGCTACAGGGAAGGAGGGTGAGGACTCTCCAGCGGGAAGGAGGGGGGAGAAGGGGCCGGAGCTGCAGGACTTGGCGGAGATGAAGTCAACAGACACTCAGGGTCACCGGCTGCCTCTCCAAAGAAGGAAGGGCTCTCTGGCTGGCCCTGCCTGGCACATCTCCTGTTACAGCGTGTGTGCAGGACAGAAGGGGTGAGGACTCAGCCATGCAGCCAGATTTCCTGAGTTTATGCAGCTCCAAAAACCCCACTGTGGTGTGGGTTAGAGTACCACGCTGGCTTTGGTCCAAAAGTAGCAGATTGAATTCAGTACGGGCACAGATTTTATGTCCAACTCGGAACAAAAGCTGTCCCATACGGGCCTGCGCTGCAGATGGCTCTTGCGCAGACCACTTAAGTCCAAGTGGTCACAGCGACTGCAGGGGCATCAAACAGGAAGAAGAGCACAGCGCTGTATGGCAGTTGGGGGGGGGGGAATAAGTCAAATGCTTAAAAACAAAGTGAAACATTACCTTTACTCAGCATGGCAAGCAGCAGTGAAAATCAGTGTGTGGATCAAGAGAGGAAGGATGGGTCAGGGTTATCGCCGCAGGGATCATTTGCCCCCTAAGCAGGTACACTTTACCAGTTTGGGCCCTGCAGAATTATGCCCCCCCCCAACACAGGAATGCACAGAATACATCTGCGTCCACTGGCAGACTACAAAGTCTCGTGCCAACGTTTCTCTCCTGCTTGGATTGTGACTGGGACATAGCTAGGCAGAGTGTGTGCCTAGCATGCACAAGGCCCTGGGTTCCATCCCCAGTATCCCCAAAACACTCTGGCTCGGTTCTCCTGTTCTGCTTCTCGACCACCATGGAGTAAGCACCTTGCTCCATGTTTCTGCTCAGAACTGGCCAGCTACAGACTGGATCCCCTAGAACTGTGCTCCAAAGTTAAAACTCTCCTTTAAGTTCTGGGTGTCAGGTATTGCATCCAGGGACCGGAAAGTGGACTAAAAACACGTCAGATTCTCAGTGAAGGGTGAGAAAAGGGGTGATGGCAGAGCACCCAGCTGTCCTCCTTCCTGCCTCCAAGGGAGTACCTAATTAACCAGTTGCCTGCTGGAATGAAACCTAAGAGGAGGAGGCATACTGCTTGCAAACTGTCTACTCTTCAAAGACCTTTTCACCAGTGTGTGCCAGGCATGTGCCATGTTATGCCCTCTTTCAAACAACACCCACCATCTATTTTTAAGCTTGGCTCCCACAGCACCCAGGGTTCTGTGTAACAGACCCAGAGGCTGAACCTGCAGACACCCAAGGGGTAGCTAAAATGTCTTTTTTTTTTTTTGGCCGCTTTTACTAGCTAAAAACTTTGGGTCAAATCTCTGCTCAGGGCTTCATGCAGTTATGCTAATCACTTCACGAATGTCTGCAATACAGGTTTATTGGCCCTAAATTTATCTAGCCTATCTCATCGCCCTTTAAGCCTGAAGGCATCAAGAGCAAAAGCAATTTTCAGGATTTGTGAATACACCCAATTACCAGCTTTTATCATGTCCTGTTCCAGACCCTCTGGAGCAATGCCTAGCAGTCTCCAGTCCTAAACCTGCAACCATCCTGCAGATTCTAGGAAGTGGGGAGTCTCATGAACCAACCCATAATGAAGTCACCCCTCACCCAAGCAGGAGCAAATCACTGCACGCCAGGACTGGAGCCTGCCTGCAATCCACCAAACTGCCCCTCAAGCCATAATGATTTTCCCAGGTAAGAAATCAGGACCAAGGTGCTGGGAATATAGCTCAGTGGCACAGTGCTCACCTAGCAGGTGAGAGGGTCGTGAGTTCCATCCCCAGTACCAAAACAAAACAAAACAAAAACAAACCCAGGACCAAGAATAATGAGACCCCAGCCCTTGCCCCATAGAAATGGTCTCTGTTCTTTTCTTAATGGGTTAATTTCATCATCACACCTGGGTCACTCTCAGTTCCTTATGCTGAAGACCTGTCTCTATTTTCTTTCACATTCCATTGTTAAGTAATAGCCTTGATTTTTGATCTCAAGCTAAATTCCCTGCCTATTTTCTATGAATGTGGTCATTATGTATACCTCAGATGTACCAATGAACATAATTAATAAAAAGCTAATGAAAGGGCGGGGGATAGAGCTCAGTGGCACAGCGCCTGCCTGGCAACGTAAGGTCCTGAGTTCGATTTCTGATACAAAAACCAAACAAACAAAAAATCAAAGGAAAGCTCTTTATCTGAAAATTCCTGTCTCAATTTTAATTTCCATTATCACTGAAGCAAGGACCCTAGTTAGCTAGCCAGTTTATCCAAGTGATAATTGGGGATTAATAAGTTTGTCTCCCCTGGTTCCCTGAGACCAGTAATAGTATCCTTCTATGTTATCCCCCTCGCACAATCAAAACACCCAACACAGCACCAAAAGGCCAAGTGCTCAAATAACCCTCTGCCGTTTGCTGAGTGCTTACTCAGACTGTGCCTGGCACAGGGTTGCTCAGCCAAATGCTCGAAGTGGACTTCAGTGTGCAGTAGGACGCAGTGGGCCCCGAGCCAGCAATGCCAGCAGCTCACCAATCTTCTCTAGGTGCTCAGGGGACACAAGGCTAGGGCCTTTTCCCAGTTCTCTGGAAGACTGAGTCCGGAGCGTTGCAAGTTTGGGTCGAGCCTGAGCAACTTATCAATCCAATGAGACCTTGCCTTAAAATAAAAAAATAAAAAGGGCTGGGGATGTAGCTCAGTGGTGAAATGTCCCTGGTGTCAGTGCCAAGCCCGGGTAGTGCGAGCGAGGTAATCAGGTCACCAAGTCACCGGTAGGGGCCGACATCGATCCAGACTGGTGGGGGCAGGATGTTAAATCAGCACCCCCGGCTCAAGTCCCCTTCATATCTGGAATCCATCTGTCAGGGTCGAGGGCTGTAGAGGTGGCAGCCCCTGGGGTTACACTACCCCCGCGAAGGCGCGGCGCGGCGCGGCGGGAGCCCCCCATCAGAAGATCGCACCCCGCCCCACAAGCAGGTCTCCGCCCCTACAGGGGTCTCCCATGCTCCAAGGTCTTCCTTCCCTGCCACCCCAGACGTCGCTGGCACTCACCGTGCTATCACGGTGACTGAACACCTGCCCCCCTTAGCTGTGCAGCCGCCAAGGAATCGCGAGCTGCCGTAGCCGGGCCGCGGGCCTTGACCCTCAGATCAGTTGCCAAGGCAGATGGGACCCGAGGGCGGCCCACCCTTGCCAGACACCGGAAGTCCCGCCTCCAACGTGGCCGCGCCCCCGGGCTTCGCCGGAAGCCGCTCCTTGATGGTCATGTGACGCGAGCCCTCGCCCCACCCGTCTGCAGCCACTCCCTGTCTCCGACTCCAAACTGGAGAGGCCCACGTGACCCTCCCGGGGCCAGTCACGTGAGGCGCGGATGCGGGTTGGGAAGGGGGAGACAGAGGGGTCCGGAGTGGCAGTTCAGGAGGAAGATGGCGGGGTGCAGGGGGTCTCTGTGCTGCTGCTGCCGGTGGTGTTGCTGCTGCGGTGAGCGTGAGACTCGCACCCCTGAAGAGCTGGTAAGGCGAAGAGAGGGCGGGGCGGGGCTGGGGAGGGGGAGGTTGATAAGGGACGCAGAGAGGCGTCGCCGGGGGTGGGGCGGCCCGCAGGTGGCAGCGGGTGGGGCCTGGGGACCGCATCCTAGCGCTAGCGCATCTGCCCTTTTGTCACGTTCTGTGTCTGAGGTCTTTTCTCATGCCTCCTCCCTGGAATCTGAGGGCGAATCCAGCCTGGTTCCAGTTGATCCCTCCCCATCTTCCTTCATTTCCATCTGAAAGGAGTTTTGAATGAAACACACGTTTTCAGAATGAGTCCCTTCACAGGACTTGTGTTCCTAACGCAGCTGGCTTAGTTTTTCCAGCCCCTTCTCACTCCATCCTCACTCACCCTTTCTGGGTCACTGACAATCCGGCTTCCCCTTGCAAAGCCACCTCGGAAAACTTGAGTTGCTGTGTCCCCAGAGTTGACAGGTCTCATCTTATTTCAAATTGGCACATTGTCAGATAGAACCTGAATTTTCTCCCCTTTAAGCTGTCTGTCATTGGGTATCTGAGTTGTCCTGAGGTGAGAGTGGTTATTTGGCGAATGCATAAGTAGAAATGAAGAGCTCAGCTGGATTCGTTCCCCACCTGCACACACCCCAAGTCCAAAAGGGTTTTTTGATGTCTTGTCCTTTCTCTTTGATAAAGGCTTTAGCTGGTTTAGAAGCCTCTAAAGCACTCGATTTTATGCTTTTTTCCACAATTGTGTGTGCGTTTGTGACACTGCGAATTGAAGCCTTCCCTTCAGATTGAACTACATTCCCAGCCCTTTTTTAATTTTGTGTTTTGATTCGGGGTCTCCCTAAGTGGTTAATGTGCCCAGGCTGGGCTTGAACTTTGTGCTCTCTGCGTCATAGTGCTGGGATTACAGGCATGTGCCCGCAGGCCTGGTCGTCTTACTCTTAACCACTAACAAGGTCTCCTCGGATCTGTTTTTCTAGACTATCCTTGGGGAAACACAGGAAGAGGAGGATGAGATCCTTCCAAGGAAAGACTATGAGGTGAGCTCCATAGATGTTGTCTCAAGTAGTGAGCGAGTGGAAAGTTCAGGTGGAAGCAGTGATGCCAGCCAGAGATGCTGTTTGACCTTCTGTCCCAGGTAATGGGTAAGAGACGGCACCTTGGGGGAGTCGGGATGTTTTCAAACCCTTTTCTCGCTTGGCGCTCTAAACAGGGTCTGGTATCTATGCTTTTAGAGATCTGTGGAATCTTCACCTGGGTAGAATATGTATTTTGACTTTAAGCTTTTACAAATTATAGCATCAAAGCTGTAGACAGTCTATGCTTACAGTAGGCTTGTGCTCACAGCTTATGAGGGAACCCTGGCATCTCTTCTGAGACCTTAGTTTTCAGATGTTATTTCCCGCCTGAGTAGCTTCTCTATGAAATGCTGTTGGTCGTAGTTTCCAGTTTCAAGTGTGGGACTCTTACCATACTCTTACATACTTTTACCTTTTATTGCGTGTGTGTTTTTAGTAAGGCTCGTAACGCTGTTGTATGAAACTGACTTTTTACTTAATCAGTTCATAATGACTTTTTCTATAAAGTTTGAAATGACAAAAGCAAGCCATGCTTATAGATAATCCTTATTTACAAGAAGGAAGAGAAGATTGAACTACATGGCAACATTCTGTTTTAAAAAAAAATAGAGAAGAATCTAATTCTACTATGTACACTATTTTAGTTTATCCCCCAAACAACTACTTTAACTCGCCTCCCCCCTGCAACTTTTGTATTGCTACTTTGGTACAATATCTTCTTAAGTAGTGCAGTAAAATTTTATTGTGTCTATTTAATTAATCTAACTTTGGTTTTCCAACATTTCTATGATGCACTGCATAGTGAAGAGCATAAATACTTTCTCGTCCGCTCCTTTTTTTTTTTTTGGTACTAGGAATCGAACTCAGGACCTCACACTTGCCAGGCAGGCACTGTGCCACTGAGCTAAATCTCCAGCCCTCTTGTCCATTTTTTTTTTCTTGTCTATTCCTAACTGCTTTTTAAAGGTCAATTTTGAGAAGTGGAATTAACCATGTATATGTTTAATGCCTTTTAAAAATATCATATAGACTTTAAAGGTCCAATATGAAAAGACAGTAACTCCCCTGACTGATTTTCTTTTAAATATTTCAGAATTTTGCTGTAGAATTTAATGTAAACATTTGGATTTGTAGTGTGGCATGGCATTAAAAACATTTTTTCTCATGCAGAATTTCAACCATGTAAATAATGGACAGTGTGTGTGTGTATAATTTTTTTTTTTCAATCAGTACCAGGGATCGAACTCACGACCTTGCGCTTGCAAGGCAGGTGCTTATGCCACTGAGCTAAATCCCTAGCCCTATTTTTTTTTTTTTTTAATTAGGAATTGAACTCAGGACCTTGCACTTGCCAGGCAGGTGCTTGCCCCACTAAGCTGAATCCCCAGCCCGACAGAACAGTATATTGAATGCCCCATTCCTATTCACAGCTTCAGTGTATGTTCATTTCTCCCTCAGCCTTGTTTTATTTATGCTGTCATCCAATTCCCCTTTCCTGTGTTATTTTGAAGGAAATTCTGTACAGTGTATTGTTTCACCCATAAATAATTCATCTCCAGAGGATAAGAACTTTTTTTAGTGTACCTATACTATTATTATATCTAAGAATTATTCCATGATATCAAATATCCAATGTGCAGATTTCCCATTTTCTTATAAAAAGTTTGCGTCAGGTTCTGAAAAGAGCCTCGCTTTGCATGTTTGCTGTAGCTTTTACAAATGAACCCATAGTTTCCCTCCTTCATCCTTTTTTTTCTCCTCTTGTAGTTTGATAACATAATTAGGATTCTGCAACAAATGGTTCTACTGTCTGGATTTGGCTATTTGCACTGCCATGGTACAGTTTAATACATGACTGATGGGAATTGCTTTGAATGAGTCAAGCATTGTATCCACTGGAGCATTTTTTAAAAAAATACCTTAAGCGTTTGGTTCACTGCATATAGTTGAGAGGTGAGCAAGAGATCAGTACCGGGTGCTCGCTGCCCCATCAGCCTAACTGCTGCCCCGTGCAGGCTCCTGTCCAAGGGGCTCACCCGGCCTTGGCTGGTGACCCAGACTCCTTTGCTCCTCTGGCTGCATTGCATTTATATTTGTAGTGCACTTGCCTTCACGCACCAGGCATATTCACGTAAATTCTGTGGGTTAGTGTTCTTTCCTGTGAATCACGCACATTCCCAATTAACCATCTCCTCCTGTGAGCATTTGCTTTGTATGAGAGCAAATTCAGCTGGGTGTTTAATCAAGCAAAGCTGCTAAGATTTCACTCAAGGGTCAACTAGAAAACCCTTCTGTTGAAAAAGCTATCTAAAGTCCACCCCTCCTTCCTGCTCCAGGGGTTCATTGCACATACTTGACCCCCCCTTTTTTTTGCTAAATTGGGTGGTTACAAGATGATCGAATCCCCACTTTGACATCCTTTCTCATTGTGGGTGGTTTGAATAAAAGCTGCCCATCTGTTAGATGTGCCGTGAGAAACAGTAATATTTCCCTGCCAGTCGCAGCGGGTGTGACTCTTGCAGGTTGGGGAAAGGGTCCCCTGGGAGCAGAGGACGGAAAGGCCGTAGCCACACCCCTGGCCCACAGCCTGCTGAAGGTTCTCTTCCTGGTTGAATCTGGGCCATTTCAGCGCTCACTTGTCCCCGTGGCCAGGTATCATTTAGCTCATGACCACGAGCAGCAGCCCTGCAGAATACATATAAAAAA
The DNA here is from genome assembly GCA_004027295.1 of Dolichotis patagonum. NCBI lineage: Eukaryota > Metazoa > Chordata > Mammalia > Rodentia > Caviidae > Dolichotis > Dolichotis patagonum. Next base: position 27,394 of record PVJX010007713.1, read on the forward strand.
AAAATTTTTTTTAAGTGTTAGTTCCCCCAAACCAAAGAACAACATATGGAGCAGAAATAAAAAGCAGTCACAGCAAAGAAGAAAGAACAATCTCTGGTCTTACTAAATCACATATTCCATTGGTACATTTTCACAGTGTCAAACTCGAGTTATTTTTTAAAAAGCAATGTCTGGTACTTCATTGTTGCAGTTCTAAATATCCTTTTCAGCAGCGCCATTGGAGTGTAATGCACATACTAAAGAGCCATTTAAATGTATAATTCAATGGCCTTTTTTAGAAAAATCCACCAAATTGTACAGCTATCACCACAGTTGGAGGATGGGAAAGAAACCCTGTTCTCCGGAGCAGCCACCACCTGTCCCTCTAGGCAGCAGCTCCTCTGTGTCTGTTGGTCTGACTTTTCTGGACATTGACAAGTGCTCGCGGACTGTAGTGTGGGGGCAGGAGACCATTCCCTTCCCCTGCTGGAGGTTCGAACCTGAGTCTGGGAAATACCCTGGCCACGGACAGATGAGGTGAAGAAGAGGTGTCTGTGCGCCAGGCAGGGCAGGAGAACGAGTGTCCAGGACCCAGTGGATGCCAAGCTTGTGCGCAACCTTCACAGGGGTTGGGGAGCAGGGTGAGGCAGTTCCGGAGGAAGAGAGAATGACCTTTCCGGGAGATGAGAGAACTCCAGGGACAGGCAGTGGCCAGCATGGAGCTTGCCTGGTTCTTCGGTAGGGTACCTGCCTGTCCTTGCTTCCTGCTGTGCCTCCCCTCCTGCCACCTCCCTGTCATGTCTGAGGAGGAGGTTCACAGTGGGGACTGCGGTGGGGTAGCTGGCCTTGGCCAGAGAGGGGGACTTTAGAGCCAGCTCTCATCTGCATTTGCTGCCTGCTCCCCGGTGCTCTCAGTTTGACATCTAAGGGCCACATTTTGGGGGTGTTCTGAGCACCAACAATAGCATTACTAGACCCAAACCAGCCAGCAAATAATTAGCTGACCGGCAATTGCTCTACAGATTTGGCATAAAGGCAAGAGGAAGAAAACAGCCTTCTTCCCTCTGCTCATACCCTACTTGGCTCTTTTCGGACACCAGATGTGTAGGGTGGCTTCCCCTTACACCAGGCGAGCAGTTTTCCAGTGGGTCCAGCTAGGCTCCTGTGCGACTATCTGCCTGGAAGTGGCGGGAGACGAGGCCCCCAACACCGCACTCCAGATGCTCCCGCAGGAGTGGGTTCTGAGCATCCTCTCCTCAGCTTATTTTGCTAGAATGGCTCTCTAAGCTGAGGGAAGCACCATTTATGTTTACCGATTTGTCAATAAAGGGTGCGGTAAGGGACACAGAGGAAAGCCTGATGGAAGAGACATGAAAGGCCAGGTATATGGGAGAAAGGGCTGCAGGGGAGCCCCTCCTCTGTATCCCATGTGTTCAGCAGTCTGGAAGCTCTGCAGACCCTGTGCTCTTGGTTTTTATGGCGGCTTCATTGCATGGTGGGATTGATTCCACCATGATTGACCACTGGGACCCGCTTAACCTTTGGGTTCTCTGTCTTCCCCCGAGGCTGGAGGTCGGGGATGAAAGAGCTTCCAACCCCCAGTCATGCCTTGGTCTTTCAGTGGCTTCCCCCATCCTGAAGCTACCTGGGAGTCCCAGCCACCAGGGTTTTTATTAATGTACAAAGGACACCCACGCGCTGGAGATTCCCAGTGTTTTAGGAGCTGGCTACCAGGTAGGGGACAAAGACCAGATGTGTATTTCCCAGGATCACAGGAGGACATTTGTATTTTTCCATATTTTATGTTTGTTCCTAGAATGTAGCATTGCTAGATTCTAGTTTTCAGGTAATGTGTGTGCATATGTACTCGTGTATGCCTAAGTAGGTACTTTAACCATTTTCTGATGAGTCTACTTCCTGGAAGAATTTTTCCCTGGATGTGGGGTCCCTACCCTTCCTGGGCACTTGGGATTGAAGCCAGTAGTACCTCAGGCCAGCTGGCTGAGGGCTCCCCATTGAGTCCATGTCTAGCCTTTTTTTTTTTTTTTTTTTTTTAATAGCATCAGGAATTGAACCCAGGGCCTTCACACTAAGCTACATCACCAGCTCTTTTTATTATTATTTTTTTGAGTTTTGAGACACAGTCTTGCTAGGTTACTCAAACTGGGCTTGAAATTGCAGTCTTCCTGGCCCAGCCTCCCACTGTGCTGGGATTATTTCAGGCATATGCCATCCCATCCGGTGCCAGACTTTTACTTTATTCAGAGACAAAATCTGCTAAATTGCCCAACCTGGGCTAGACCTTTAGGTCCTCCTGTCTCATCCTTCTTAGTAGCTGGTATTACAAACGTGTGGCACTATGCCCTGTAATATTTTGTATATTTTTGCTAACTTGGTAAGTTGCCAAGGCTTGGCTCAAACTTATAATCCTGCCTCAGCCTCCCAAAGTGCTGGGATCATAAATATGCACCACTACATCAGGATGCCTTACTGTATGTATGTATGTATGTATGTATGTATGTATGTATGTATGTATGTATGTATGTATGTATTTTGGTACTGGGCATTGAATTCACAACCTTAGTTTTTACTAAGGATGATTTACTTTAGTTTTTATTTTTATTTTTTGTTATTGTATGTTATTGTATCTCACTTTTTTCCTAATAAGTTTTGGACATTTTTTCATATCTCTCTATATAGATGCACTGTAATATTTTACTGCTTTATAATCTTTTATCTTTGGTTATATGGTAATTGATTTAACCAGTCACCTGTTGCTACTGTAGGCCTTTTAAAGAAGGGGACCTGGACTTCCTCCAGGCAGTCAGATAAATGGAACAAATTGTCATGCAGCGCACCTGTGTTTGGCTGACTGGAAATTACTGCCTAGCACTCCGGCCACCTGGCCAGTGTCCAGCTTGTTCATTAGCTGGCGTGGCAGAGGTTCAGGCGATGGGGAAGGGTAAATTCATACTGCTGTTTTTTTGTTGACAGACTGTACCCTCCCCTCCCTGGGGCTAAAACCCACGGAGCAGTGAGCTGTATCTCCAGCCTTTCTTATTTATTTGCAAGACTAAAGATCGAACCTAGTACCTTTTGCACTGAGTTACATCCCCAGCCCTATTTTTAGTTTTTATTTAAAGACAGGATCTTGCTAAGTCACTATTGGCCCAAGCTGGGTTCAAGTTTGGGAACCTCCTACCTCAGCCTTCCAAGTAGCTGGGATTACTGTTCCTGGCTCTCCTGCTTTTCTCTCTGTGGGGGTGCGTGCGTGTGCGTGTCTCTGTGTGTGTCTCTGTGTGTGTGTGTGTGTGTGTGTGCGTGCGTGTGCGCGCGTGTGCATGTGTATTATTTTTTGTGGTGCTGGGGATTGAGCCCATGCCCTTCACACCAAGCTACATCTCCAGCCCTTTTTTTTTTTCCCCAACATGGAATCTCTAAATTGTTAAATTGTCCAGGCAAGGCCCAAACTTTGGATCCTCCCGCCTCAGCCTCTGAGAGTGCTGCGGTTACAGGTGTGTGCTGTCAGGCCCAGCTTCTGCTGTTTCCTTTCCAAGACATGGAAATAAAGTTATTTTCTCCACGTTGTTCCGAGGCAGCTATGGTGCGGCCGCAGGTCGTTGGAAACACATCTGTGTTCTGCAGAGCAGTCTGGGGGGCCACGGCTTTAGACCTTGAAGCCGTGGGAGCTACTGGAACCCGGGCCTCTTCCCACATAAACTGGAAGCTGCTTTTGAAAACAGTCTCTGTATGAGTCTGTCTTGGGACCAACCTCACTCTCCTAGGAGCTGCCTGTAAAAGAGGTTTATCTGTTGTCTTTCTGGACTAACTAGATCTGGTTACTGAAGCTTTTGTTCCATTTCATAGAGTACATTGTGCAAGGCTGGCGATGGCGGGAGGTTTTTTATTATGCAGAAACAGGATGTTTAACAGCAGTAATGTCAGGCCGTCCCGGGAGCAGGATGAATTCTCGAGTTCTCACAGAGCAGTGCCTGTGATGCTTTCCTGAGGCCCATGGTTTGGTCACCTGTGGAGCACAGCTTGGACGCTGCAGGCCGAGGGCCCTGGGCATCTGCATTGCTGACCGGCCCCTGGGGTGCTGTGGGCACCCCAGCTGCCCACCAATGCATGGAGTAGCTGGACCCGGGAGCTCTGTCCCTTAGGCCTTCTGTCCTTCTTCTGCCTGGCTCTTGGCTTTTTCACACACGTGTCCTCCTTTCAGAGCCTGGACTACGATCGCTGCCTCAATGACCCGTACCTGGAGGTGTTGGAGACCATGGATAACAAGGTGAGTCCACTGGCCTTGACCTCTCAGGACCAATAGCTTCTCTTCTAAAAGCGCCGCTCAGTGTCCTTACCCCGAGACCTTTAACTCTTGCATGAGACATTGGCACGTAAGTCCCTGGACTTCCTCCTGCCCGCCGGAGACCCCCAGTCTGCCACCTGGCCCCTTGGCGTTCACTGTTCTTGTATCGTGAAGCATGTGAGATACAAGGCGACCTCTCACCACGCCCGCTGTGCGCACAGAAGCCAGCCAGGACGTGTGCCTTCCCCGCTGCCAGCACAGCCCCGTAACAATGGGAATTGTTCTCTTCCGTGTGACAGAAAGGGCGAAGGTACGAGGCAGTGAAGTGGATGGTGGTGTTTGCCATTGGAGTCTGCACCGGGCTGGTGAGCAGTGGGATGTGGGGGTGGTGGCCACAAGGGAAAGCCCTGGCCTGACAGATGCTCTTTGTCCTTTGTCACCACAACATTTATAACATTGTAACAATTGTCATTATAATCCAGATTGCTGCTGTTTTCTGTTTTTTTCCTTTCCTTTTTTGTTTTTGCAGTACTGGGAGGTTGAACCCAGGCCCATCACACTAAGCTACATCCCAGCCCTTTTGATATTTATTTTGAGATAGAGTCTCACTAAGCCTGTAAATAGCTCAGGCTGGGTTTGAACTTGCGATCCTCCTGCCTCAGCCTTCTAGAATGCTGACGTTACAGGTGTGCACCACTGTGCCCCACTTTTCTTTTCTCTGATTAACAATCTTATCCCAGCTTTTCATACTTTTCTTACTTTTGCATCATGAAATGAAAATAAAACCACAGAACTCTGGGTTCTTTAAGCACTCAGTGGTTTGGCCAAATACCATGGCATCTTGTGGGCCAACTAGACAACATCTGTGGGAGGTGACGCAGCAGGTAGCGTACATGTTGAAGTCCCGTTGAGGCCATGCTGTCCTGAGCTGCTCCCTGCTCTGTGCCAATCTTGTCTAGAAGGCAGAGCTAGCAGTCATAGGTGGAGGTTGGGCCTGCACGAATAGGGTTCCTGGGCTCTGTGGGTTCACAGTGGCCCACAGACAGGAAAAGATGGCAAGCATTGTCCAAGATTATGGTAGCGGAAGGACTGTGGCACAACTGCTGGGTTAGCATTGTTAAACCCGAAGCAGAAAAGCTGGAAAACCAGCAGCCCACCAGGCGTGGTAGCACACAGCTGTGACCCCAGCACTTGGGAGGCTGAGGCAGGAGGATGTACCCTGGGCTTTCTAGTGAGTTCAAAGCCTTTCTGAACTATATAGCGAGATTGTCTGGAAAAAAAAAAAAAAAAAACCAAAAGGAAAATGAGAAGCCAGCAGCCAGCCAGAAGATGCAGTCAGATCTGTTGGACGGGGCGACAGCCTGCTTATCACCTTTTTCTAGAGTTGTCACAGTGTCATACTTCTTACTTCATGACACACCTGAGAAGTGTGAGCGTGTATTTTAAAATAATGCCACCCGAGGGCCACCGCAGGTTCTGTTTCCTTGGCACTCGTCAGGTTTTTACTGTAGTAAATTGACATGGGACATCTCCTAAGGAAGACGAAGGACCCGCAGAAGGCCTCTGCTAGTGTCCTGAAGGAACCGTTGTGCGGGGAGGGACCTGGGTTGCTTCCATGGTTCTGTTGGCGTCTGAGCGCCTGTTTACTGTGCAGCTCTCTGGTTGTAGATGTCCATTTATTAAGCACGTTTCTCAGCGGTGATTGTTAGTCTTGCTGCTAGCGTCTGTCAGACCCCTTTGAATTTCCAGTCAGCGACACTAGCAACTTCTCTGCAGAAAGGCCGGGGATTTAGCTCAGTGGCCTAAGCACCTGCTTGGCAAGCGCGAGCTTGTGAGTTTGGTCCCCGGTACAAAAAAAAAAAAAAAAACACAAGGCCACCTCCTCTCTAACGCAGCCCTCCCAGGTACCCTTTGATCTGTCACCACTTCTAA